>FIZV01070505.1:0-10946 GCA_900050545.1 Trionymus perrisii | reverse complement strand
TTTCCTCAAAAAATGAGCAAACCAGAGAAATTATGAGTAAACTAACCATTTTACATAATTTCAGAGTGGTCGGTCGCGAAATAGTGTCAAACAAAACACAACATAACGGTAAAGTAAATGAAAAACGTACCTGCGTTATTTCCACTTTTTTCAGCAAAATATCTGTTTTTAATGATTATTCTTGCTGAAAACCAGTTTAAAATCGTGTACAATTACCGTAGCAGTGGTTATTCACTTCGTTCCATCAATTTTGACGAAAAAATCGAGGTAGTCAGATACTGTGTTCCAAACCGATAGTTGACAACACAGTATCTGACTACCTTTTTTTTCCCTCAAAAATTGAGTGGGGCACAAAAATTTTGAATAAACTAGTAATTTCAGAGCGTTTCTGACGGGTTTCAAAAAAAAAATTGTAAAAATCGAAGGTAGTCAGATATTGTGCTATTACCAATAAAAGGAAATGATCATATTAAACTTGTATCTACCTATATGAATGCAAGCATATAATATCATGTTTACCTGAGATTTGTCAAACTTCTTCCCTTCCCAATCCAGAATTTCAATTTCGTTAAACCCATCACCTTCAACATCACCTTCAAATGGAATGGACATTGCTGCATTTAGCTAAAGAACAAAAAATTTTCTGAAAAAAAATTGGAAATTTTGGACACCAGGTATATATTGTTTCTCTTGAAAAACATTACCAATTTTTTAAAAGAAAACCTTGATGCACTTTTTCATACATACCCCTTTGTCATCAACAGCAGTTGGACAATTTTCCAGCTCATCTCCATCGAGTATTTCTTTAGCATTAGCATGCAACTGCAACATATCCGTGGTATCAGTGTCTTGATTAGGACGTATTTCTTTACAATCAGGCAGCAACGTAACAGAGTTATCATTTTCTCGAGCAGCAGGCGTTTCTTTAAGAGGCAACTTGTCCCTTTTGGGAGGTATACGAGTAGACATCTTTATTTTCTTTGAATAATCCAAACTTTTCTTCAGATTGTCTTTAATCTCAGCCATAACTGTAAATAGAATTGGTGTAAAGATAATAGGCAAAATTTCAAAAATATTCATAGTACTGTAAGAATGGGAGAGCGAAACGTAACAAAACAGAACGGGTTCATTTTAGAAGCGTTTGGTTACTACAAGTTCAGGATGCATTTCCTTAATTTAATTATACCATTTTTCGCATGCAGTAAAGTTCGTAATCGTTCATTTTCCTCAGCCAGTCGTCGTCGTTTCACTTGCAGGATATTAACACGAGTTTCCAGTTTGGCTTTCGATGCGCCACGAAAATCATCCTCGTCATCACTTGAACAAGAATCCGATGTTCCCAACATTCCCTTAAAAATAAAAACAGCATGATAATAACACGACGGCATAACAGCTAGCTATAATAAAGTTTAATGGTGGTAGGTAAATATACCTTATCTTCAAATAACTTTTCTTGTTCATCTAATATGCTTTTATTTTTATATTTCACGAGGTCCGTTTTTTTGTTTTTCTGCTTTTCAACATGTGCCTATGTAAAAAATAAAGAAGCATCACAAATTGCAATAGGGACAGGGTTGTAACAAATCATTGAAAATTCGATTCGAATCACGAATACGAATCATTTTTCAAATTTTGTGATATTCGAATCTCTTTTGACGAATCACCTAAAAAATGATTCGAATCAGAATCACGGCGAAGAAAAAAAATTGATTCGAATCGCGATTCGTATTTAAGGTGTAGTGATTCGAAAACAAAAACAACCCTGAATATATAGGAATGGGAAAATAATCTATTTTAATTTATGGTTATATATCGATAAGGATAAATTTTTGGCTTATGGTTATAATCGATTATTTTGCAATTTTTTTTTTCAATTTTAATGCAAAATATTGCAAGTACATAGCTATATTCGCGTAATATTTATGTTGTGTGAATATAATCATACTTTAAACAATGATTTTGTACGGTTGAATGTTAAAAATTGAAAAATAACGCGTCAATTTTTCTTAAACCTCATCAGTACTCAAGTTAAGTCAATGTTGGAAAGGTAGCTTAGTGATGGGCATTAATAATCAATTATTCGAAGTAATCGATTAATCGATTATTTAAAATCTGGAAAAAATCGAATCGATTATTTAAGCTCAAAATAATCGATTGATTCTTTTCAATTTTATGTCAGATTCCGATTCTAAACCACTAATACAGAATAGATTCTTGATTTTTCATTAAGAACTCTTCATGAAAAATCAAGAAACTATTCTGTATTATTGGTGGTTTAGAATCGGAATCCGACATAAAATTGAAAAGAATAGAAAAGATTCGATTAATCGATTACTTTGAATAATCGATTAATGCCCATCACTACCTTTCCAACATAGACTCAACTTGAGTACTGATGAGGTTTAAGAAAAAATTGACGCGTTATTTTAATTTTGAACATATTCAACGTACAAAATCATTGTTTATAAAGTATGATTATTGCGTAGTCGCGTAACCAAATCAAAATAAAAAAAAAAAATTAAAAAATAATCACACTTCACACATTAGTATATTACATTCACTTTCACTTTACTTAAGCCGCTTTTTTCCCTAGAATGGCTTATTTCTATAAATAATTGCGTTCTGCTACTGTACTGTACACAAAAAAATCGATTTTTTAATTCAAAATAATCGATTTTAATCGACATCGATAAGAAGAGCTGTTATCGATTATTCAATAAGAAAAATTATCAATTTTTATATTAAGTACCTTTTGTTTCCTATTCGCAGATGAATTCTTCGCTGCTGTCGTAATATTATGGTCGTCATCTGTGCCACCTGGTTTATTTCTAGATTTCAGTAATTTCCTTTCAGTCTTGTCAACCGATATCTGGCCGAATGTTTCCAAATTGATCCGTTTTTCGCACATCTCCGTCCACTCTGAAAAAAAAAAAAAATACAAATGTCGTACTTGTTGCATTTTATGAATACGTATATGTATTCTATAAGTGTAATGTTTCGTCATCAAGTACATTATACAATTACCTCCTTGTGCCAGTATACGTGCTACAGCCTTGGTCCAATTCATTTTATCTGAAGAGTATTTTTTACGGGCAACTTTGGTGGGTGGATGTATGGTTGAATCCGCTGGCCATTTCATCGTTATCTTCTTTTTTGTGCGAATAACGTCATCTATACTTTCATCGGAACTTAATTGTACCCAATCGGCGTACCCCACTGCAACTTGTAATTCCTCATTTGGAAATTCAACGCACACGCAATTCGTTTGCAGCGCAGCATCTCCACCCAAGTCGTCAGGTAGCTCTGTCATCTGTAGAATATGAGGTAAAATTGTTTTAAAAATTGATGGAAGCATATTTCTTTGATACTAAACAGTTATACATATCGGGATTTGAACAGAATTTTCAAAACGAATGCGTAAAATAGAAACTTGCTCGACAAATACGTAAAGGAGGGGGGAAGTTAGGTAGTAGAAACGATATCTTAAAATTTTTTTACCAATTATGAAATATATGAAAAAAGTTTAAGTCGCATCCATAGGAGATTTCAATAAAATTACTTTCAAAATGCAAAAAGAAAACATTTGATGAACACTTTTTGGTATACCTATATGTACAAAAAATAATCCATGGAAAAATTCATGAAAAAGAGAACACTTAAAAAAAACATTTTCGATTTTTTTTTTTTTTAATATTTGGGCGAAGTATTTTTTTGAATGAAGGAAAATCACAAAGTAAATGTTCATAGCAAACACTAGCACATAGGCATACCTACATATCTGAAATGAACTTACAGCTCTTTATAATTTCCGTCTTTTGGGGTGTTTGTGATGCTTTTTCAGCGCAATTAGAAGTTGTTCGTTTGATACTAAAACTTGGCTGGCTGGTTCCTCTTCTTCGATTTTAACTTCCAGCTGTTGTCTTAGCTCTGCAATCTGTAAAATTACAAAATTTGACTACAGCTAGTTCAAAATATACGATTTACGCTAGTAAAGACATGCACGTTTGGTTAATTTATATACTCAAAATAGGTATTAATAATATCAATACAGATATATCTGTATCAGCTGATATCTTACAATAGCGTTCAGTTCCATCGTCTAATCTTGACATATATGCAGGTATATACGTGAATACAATAATTTGTTGAAAGTCGGCTACACAATACTTACAGTTGCTCTTAAACGATTGTTCTCTTCTTGTAATTTGATGAATTTTTGGAAAAGTTCTTCAACACAATCTTAAGTATGTTTTTTAACGCGGATTATGGAAAAACTGATTATGGATTGTCGAAAATCTTGTTTTTTTTCATAATCCAAAAACGGTTTTTGGTTTCTTGAGTGTTCTTTTAACCAGTTTTTGGACCAGATTAATCCGAATTATTGGAAAAACCATAATCCACTGGGGTAGCAGATTTTGAGAGTGGTTTATGGATTTTTCTTTTTTTATGATAGTGTTGTAATCAAAACTTGGAACTTGGAAGTAGATAACATTTCATTTTAGAAGTTTGAAATTTCGTTTTTGAGATTTGAAATTGAATTTTTATCGCAAAGCTTAGTAAAGTTAACTATTTTCCATCCAGCATTGGCAGCCACAGATCGTAAATTCCGAATTCGTCTTTCAAATGAGAAAGGAGAAGGCTAGTTTTAAAATTCACCGCGTCGATTTCAAATAAAATGGAAAACTCCGCTCAGAACGTTGTAAGTTGAATTTTGAACGTAGTTATATAACATACCTAGTATAACTTGAATTCCATGTTTATGACGATGTGTTGCTTGCTATGTCTTCAGGGCGATGAGACACAGACACCCCCGTCAAAAACTAAAACTAAAGCTCACTGGAATGATGATAACACGGCAATGTTCCTTCAATTTTACATTTCCAAGGAATCATTAGAGAAAAAGCTGTCTAATAATAAAATGCTGGAATTGGTCGCTTTAGAAATGAGCCCTTTCTACCAATTTACAGTTCAACAACTGAAAAACAGATATTCAGCATTACGAACCGAGTTCCTTGCAATCATGACTCATAGAAATGGGACAGGGGATGGGGCGAATGAAAACGAACCATCATATACAACGTAAGTGTTGAAGTGTGTACTACTCAATATCATTTTTCCGGTATTTTCAATGCCTCTAAAAAGCTGAATCATGATCTAGGTTACTGATTACTGTTTTTGGAAAGAAACACAATGCAGCGCCTCCTGTTATCTCAAGCAGTGACACAGGCACCGTAATCAATAAGGCAGCCACGGCTATGCGAAAAAGAAAGTCGGATGACAATCTTGAAGAAACTCAGTAAGTAGTAAGTTTCGAATATTGTTCTCTGTAAATGAAAATAGCTAATGGTGTTCCATACTGTATTTCATCAGGTCAGCAGAAGAAGATGACCCTTCATCACCAGGTTCTGCCCCTACTCCCCAAACTACTAAATCGAACCAGCAAAAGAACGATTCAATCAATTACATAGAAACAGTGAAAAAAGCCAAGAGAAGCAGTGGAAGGCAAGGTGGTACTCGTAAACTGTTGGAAAACATGAATACAGATATGGAAGAATTTGGTAAAAAGACCTCTACTCATAGGGAAGAATCCCTTACTCTAATCAAGAAAGAAGTTGACAATGCAGAGAACTTTCGCAAACAGTTCTTGGAACTAAAAAAACAAGGAAACGCTCTTAAAAAGAAGAAATTCCTTTTCCTTAAAAAACTTTTCAAGAATGACTAATGGCCATTTTTTAGTTTTAGTATGTAAGTTTTGAAGTTACAGTGGTACTTCGTCGTTCATTTTCAGATTTAGTATGTAAGTTTGAAGTTAGCAGTGGTGCTTCGTTTTCAAATTACCTTTTTTGATGTTCATTTGTTTTTCTACTTTTGCTTTTATTAATATCTTTATACTCTCCTGTAGTTACTTTTGTGAATCTCAGTGATTATTTCCACTACTTTTTTTTGTTATTCTATTCTTATTCCTAATTTCTTTGATTTTGTTTTTATTATTTTTTTACTTTTATAAATAAAGTGATTTTTCATTTCTTATATCATTTATTACAGCATGTCATTGTTTTTTAAAAATTGAAATACAGCTGATACACAATACACATACAATCAAGAAAAAATTATAAACTTAAAAATAACTTGAACTGTTTAAAATCAAACATAAGTATACATATCACAGTCTGCGTAATCGAGCAGCATCAGCTCGAGCTTGCATTACATTTGCGGGGGTTAGTCTTGCAATATCATCACATAAAGCATTTCTCATGTGGTCAGCTGTGATATCATTTGCATCCAAAATCACCTCCTCAATAACGAATTCATTGCCGTCAGGTTCTACCAATGGCGGTTCCAAAAAATCAAGATCTTCCGTGTTACCGAGATTATGAAGAACGCATAGTGCGTGGATAAATTCGACTCTTCGAATAGTGTCGTAATTTTAGAAAATAGAGCTGTCGAAATCGTTGTTTCAACTGGCCAAAACTGTGCTCGATAACTATTCTAGCCTTGCTAAGCTCAGAATTAAAGTTATGCTGCTGTATGCTCAGGTGCCTGTTGTCTCTGTATGGAGTGAGGAGATTATGATTTAGGGGATAGGCACTGTCGCCGAGAATATACGTTTCAACTGAAAAAAATGATCATATAATAGTATAAATCACTATAATTTCCATATACCAGGATAAATCCAATTTTCAACAGCTATACTCACCATCGCAAAATGTGTTTAATTGCTGAGGAACGGAAGACTCTCTAAACACGAGAATCGTGTACAGAACCTGGATAACCAGTCAGTATATGGAGAAATTTTGCATTATGGTCGCATAGTGCTTGCAAGTGGATGCTGTAGTATCCTTTACGATTAAGATACGATAGTGGATCATCTTTCGGACGATCAATACGGATATGACTGCCATCCACAGCCCCTGCCAAAAAACAAAAAACAGTTCAATTAACTTGGTATTACTCACATATGTAAGAAAAATTCCCATGCTATCACTCACCCATTACATTACGCAGTTTAGAACCTGTTCTTGCAACAAAACCGTCCCGTATTGCTATTTTTTCTAATTCTGTACTGGGAAATCGAATGACAGTTGATGATATAGAAATTAGAAATCTATTTACGCGACTTATTATGGATGACAGAGAACTGATTGTTATATCAAATCTGTCGCCAACATCGCGGAACTCCACACTCTGATGGCCCGCAAACCACAAATACGCTAATACATGTTTGGTACCACTAATGTTATCTCGTCCAGGAGAGACTAAACAAAAAAAAAACAAACATAACTATCCGCAATACACAAATTGCAATAATTGTATGAAATATAGAGCTCACCTAGAATTTTTTGGTACATCGCGGTAGCTTCAAAAAGTCTAATCATCTCACCTACTTTGACTCGTGGAAATCTGAAGTGCATGATAAAATCATCCTCCAGGTAGTCGATCACGATTCTACTGACATAATTGTGGATTCGTTTTCTTTTGTTTCTTTCCAGCACTCTTGTAAAATATTTGAACCGTTTCAAAAACAATTCATCTGTATGCAAAGAATGGGTAAGTTGTACAGAATATTAATTGAAAAAGAAAAACAAATAAAAGCTTCAATTCTGACCTTCGTTACAAATTTCAAATTGCTCTCTCAGAAAAAACAGCGATGCCGATGACTGATCTCCAGCTTCTAATTCGTATTCGTCATCGGAGGAATCCTCTGACGAAGAAGAGAATGCCTCCAAGACTCGTAATTTTTGAATATTGTTCATATTATTCAAAAAATATGGGGCAACAAATTAACAAAATTTTAAACACCGACAGACCAACAGGCAAACAGAGAACACTGATATTCACCAAATTATTGATGAGAAAAACCACAGAAAAAAGTCGTTTTATTTTAAAAACTGGATTTTGGTTTTTGGATTCTATTATGGTTTAAATCAAAATAATCTGACCAACAATCCAGGACACAATCCACAATCTAGATTGTGCAAAATCCGTGTTAAAAAAACATAGTTCTTGACAACGAGGTGCAAAACGCTCATAAGGTGATGACATTACAGATCCTGAAAAAGAGTAGCAATTTGGAAATCACTTGTCTGTACAAACGCTATGAATAACTTACCAAATATGAGTTAGGTAACATAACAAGGAGAATAAGCCGCGGCAGGCAGCGGCCACCTGCGATGCTGGAAACAATAGGTTAGGGGAGATCAGGTAGTAACTATGTTTACAACAAAGTGTACCTGTCTGCAGAAGGAGAAAGTGAGGAAGTGATTCCTAAAATTTCCACGCATTTCACTATGATATGATTTAAGCTCATGCAAAAAAATAAATACCATTAAATATAGAGATATAGATATACATACCACGTGTTCGTGTATAGCGACGAAGTACAATAGTTTGACTAGTTCCACGTTCTGATTGCGTTATTCACATATTACACACAACACGTATGTGAATTCGCGGTTCAATTATGAAAAACACGTAACTTAATATTTAACGAACTTTAAATAATATTAATAATAACCATATAACCACACATTTACTTAAAAATCCGCGCCATAACACAAACTACTGCATTACCATTTCTGCTAATTGCGAAATTATGTGCAAAATAGAAAACACGTATGATGATGCCGATGGTGGGGGTAGAGTGTTCAGTTGTTCGTTCCTCACAAGCTCACAAGAGTCGTTCAATGCGTATTTATAATGATTCGCGATAAATGTATCATCGCTTTACCTTTGAATATTTTTTTTTCCCAAGTCAATAATTATGGTAAAACTTAAAACTTGGGAATATGAAGCTTGAAAGTCAATATTGCAATAATTCCATATTTTTCTATCAATGTTTGCAATGTAAGTGAATGTTTCAAAAAGTAGAGTAGTTGCATCAAATTGTTTACTAATAGGTACATATAAGCAAAATGAATGCTGACTCGATTCGCAATTTTAAAATTTGTTTTTTTACCAAAAAATGGTTTTTTATCAACTGAAATTTGATTTTGATAAAGCGCGCGAATATTTCAAAGTAATGAGTAATGACATTCATAGTGAATATAGTTTAATTATGGGAATTATTTTTTGAATAATTAAATTTATAATAATAATGTCCTCTCAACATGGAGGTAGTCGGGGACCTTACAAGAGGTACCTTATTGACCCATCTTCTCCTATTCCTCGAAGTACTTTGTATAGACAAGAAAAAAATGAAATCACCTCTAATAACGAACCACAGGTAAGTGAATACAAACGCTGCACTTTTTAGTTTGTGGGTGCAAGAAATTATTAACGATGATATTTATAAAATACACCATTCCTCAATTAATTATAATAAGCATCGTGTTTATCAGTATTGCTATTTTGCAGCACTCACGCTTAGTAATAAACTGTTTCTTTACACATATAGGGTTCGAGTTCGAGCTCTACTGACGATAGCAATGAAAACAATTTTCACATCAGTGGCATTGCAGATGATAACTGCGACAACGGTATACGAACAGTGGGAGATTGTGTTGTAGATGATGATATAAACTACAACAACGTGACTGACGATGATGTAAAGATATGATGTTATTTATTCATCTTATACCTATAATTACTCCTATATGTTATACTCGTATTTTAAACAGATTTCAGACATCAGCAGCACTGTAAATACCGTAGATTCAATCCATAATTTTGATGTACTCGACTTATCTGTAGATGTGATGAATAGTGACAGCGACCATGATGATGAGATGAATGAACTTGGACAATCTTTACCAGCCAGCAGTGATTCCACAGATGAAGTACGTATACTTATAAGAAAACATAAACACATTTTGATACAGGTTCTGTTTCAAAATTACTGTTTTGGGATTGGCTTTGTTTCATTTTGTGATTTGTTCTGGCCAGATTAGTGTTTGCAGCCCTACTTTTAGTACCTATTAAAATAATAGATAATCGTCGTCTCGTTATAAATTAATCTCAAAATATTACAGACATGTTTGGCATTTCACAAGTTTCTTATTCGCGAAGTTTGATAGCAGTTGACCTATACACGATGATAATGCTATATGCAATATTTTATTAACGCAAAATTTAATTTGCAGGTACATAATAGTCAGCTACCATTGTATCAAGGTTGTAGAATTTCCAAAGAACAAGCCGAAATTTTTGTACTGACTTACGCTGTTCGTCATAATTTAACCGATGTCGCCATTACTGATTTACTACGCCTTATCAACACCATTGCTCCATGCACAGTGTTCCCAAGTAAATATTTGTTCCTAAAGAAATACGATACCTATGCCACAGATCAGAAGCGGTATTATTGCAGCTCGTGTAATGTTCTTTTGTTGGAAATTGAAAAGGATAACCTCATCGAAGAAATTGAGGATACTAGCTGTGTACTGCATTGTTCATCTTGTGAAGAAATGTACGATAAAGCAGATTTGAATAAAAATGGAAAATATTTCATTCATATTCCATTGATCCGGCAACTAGAAAATTTTGTGAACAGTCCGGTATACAATCAGGTTCGACTAAATGTCAGTGATGTTGGAGATATCAACAGTGGTGCTTATTATAAGTTACTTCGAGATAAAAATTCTATATCACCACTAGATCTTACTCTTCAGCTCAATACTGATGGAATTAGTCCGATGCAATCATCGTCTTACTCCATTTGGCCAATTCAAATAATGATCAATGAATTACCCTATGCAGTGAGAAGAAAGCACATTTTTCTCTGTGGTATATGGTTTAACAAATCGAAGCCGTCAATGGATTTATTTTTGAAATTAGTCACTGAGGAACTGAAAAACCTACAAACAGTAGATGTGCAAAAACAAATGAGTAATGGCGGAACACAGACTATTCGATTTCATTTGATCGTTTGCAGCATTGATTCAGTTGCTAGACCAATGATTCAAAACATACATCAATACAATGGACGTTGTGGCTGTACATATTGTCTG
>FIZV01070503.1:0-10210 GCA_900050545.1 Trionymus perrisii | reverse complement strand
AGTCGCAAAAAAAAACACCTGAAAGAAACACAAATCGAAGAAAAATAACTTTTTTCACTTTAATTAATTTTTTTTATTAATTTCGAAATATTTAAATTGTTTAAAAGTTTAATTTTTTTTTAATTTTTCTAAAAATTTCTGTTCATAAATTCTACGCGAAAATTAACAATTTAATTCATGGAACATGAAAGCGTGAATCGATGCGGAAAATATTTTTAAGATCTTCCAGAATTTTGAGCATCACTTTTACAAATTTTTTAAATTTTTATTTTCCATAACCACTTCATAAAAATCTCATTTCTGTGTAATTTTGGAGGGAAATCGGACTTCCATAACTTCCCTATCAAATACGCCACTGCGGGAACCCTATATAAGAAGTACGTAACAATTACCAATTAGAATCGTTATTAGCGTTTTGTTCGTCTTGCTGCGGTTGAAAGTCAGGTCCACTATCTAAACTATTCCTATCACGATGAAATCGATGAGACTGCGAATTACTTATATCTAAATCGATGTTCCCTCCAGTTTCTTCAGCTCCACCTGCTCCTTCATGCGAACTAGATCGGGATCTAACTCTAGCGAGGAATTTTCGTTTCTTCGGATCAACGCCGGCTTGTTCCTCCTGCGCAATTAATTCGTTAAGAACCCAGTAGGAATATAAGGGGTAACGAGAATTCACTTACGTCTCGCATGTAAAATGTAATTTCTAAATTTTCCGAAAACGAGTGATAAAATTCTGGATACATTTCTAAAACGTCCAGTAAATCGTCACGATGGATTTTATGTAAATCGCAGTAGGTTAAAGCTCGAACATTACACGACGATTTTCCTAACGTCAGATGTTTACACGGATTTTCACCAAAAATATCATTTTTACCTGAAATTAGACGCAACGTGTGAATAAATTTACATCCCATTAAGAGTTACTTTTAATAAGGCATTCAAAACTGAAAATTAATCACTCATTACCTAAAATTGCCATCACAACGTCGTCTCTTAATATTTCAATCGAACCTCTGGATATAAAATACAATGAAATTAATACGTCTCCACGATGCACCAGTGTATCTCCTGGCGGGGCGTGAGTGGTTTTGAATTTTAAAGATAGAGCTCTATTAAAATATAATGATAATTGTTATAACTACACTGCACCAAATACAAGTTCCACAACTTTCATCTGATAGCGGCAAGGCTCACTTTTACTAACCTAAGACACCCGGGAGAAGCTCCACTAAATGCGTCACAATTTTTGAGCAAATTTCGATTCAAATGTAGGCATATGTCAGCTTGTAAACATTCTGGGAACGCTTTAAGAACGCTATTCATGTCTATACCATTGGTGTAGGTCCAGGCGTGCTAAAAAAAAATTGATAGTTACTTCTCGTGTGGTGTTCGAAAATTAAAAAATTAAACATATAAAATTTCTAAATACTTGAAAGTATTCTTCAAGCCTTTGCTTTAAAGGATTAGGAATTTGATGGAATCTAATGAACTCTCGTACTCTAAGCATTTGAGTATGGTACCTTGCAGTGCCTGAGTATAATCTTTGAATGATAGCAGATACATTACCGAATATACTGGCGTACATAAGAGCTGGATAAAATCAATAAAATATTAATCAATTAATCGTCATTTCTTTCAATCAAAATTCCAGAAATACAAATTGCATTCGGATAATGTGAAAAATTTCTTACTTTTTTATGGTAAAAATGACTCGGGTTTTTTGGAATAAAAAGAAATCATTTCTCAATATTCTTTGGAGTAGAAAATTTTTTTCAATTTTTTTGGCGTAAAAATATTTTAAAGGTTTTTGGAGAAAATATTTTTTTCACATTCTTTTGGAGTAGAACCAATGTAGAGCGTAAAACATGTTTTTAATTCTTTTGGGTTTAAAAATTTTTCAAAATTTGTTGAAGTGAAAATATTCTATCAAATTTCTGTAAAAAAAAAAATTTAAATTTTTTAGGGCAAAAACATTTCTGAACTTTTTTGAAATGGGATAAAAATCAATTTTGTGGGGTAAAAATATTTTTCAAGTTTTTGTAGAAAAAAATCTTGTATTGTCTTTCTTGTAAAAAAAAAGTGTAATTTTGAAATATTCAAAAAAAAATCTCAATAGCTATATTTGTTGAAGTTGAAAATTTTTTTCAATTTTTTGGAGAAAAACTTTTTTTTTTGAACAGAAAAAATTACTCATTTTTTTCAGTTAACAATTTTGGAGTAAAAATATTCTTTCTATTTTTGAAGAAAAAGTTTAACAAAATTTTCAATCCGCAATGATGCAATCCCTTCAGAAAAAAATCGAGCAACATCTTAAAAAATTTCAAATTGCCAGCCTTGCAATTGTGGAAAAATTGAGTCAAATGCCATAGATCATCTCACAATCAGCTTTAATAGGCATAAGGAGAGTGAATTCAACTTACATCCAACAAGCATGACACAAATGGTAAATACTTTTTCCGAATCCGTATTCGCAGCAACATTGCCAAATCCAACTGATGTTAAACAACTGAATGTGAAGTATAATGCGGTAATATATTTTGACTGGAATGAAAAACAACGCAAATTAGCTCATCGCAATAATAAAGTACATTAAGGTAGGTTAATCAGTAGGATATGTAGTCCTTATTTACAATAGATGAATTTTTGATTTTTTGCTTTGATTTTTGATGTTAACTATACGTACGCCCTTCCCCATCTATTTTTATGCAAAAATATTTTTTATTTCTCCCCTGAATAAAGTTTAATTCATGTCCACTACCTATCTCTTCCATTTTTAAAATTGGCAAAATTTCAAACATTAGCCATCAAGTTTGTTGCTTTTCATGAAAAAATTATTCCAAATTTTAAAAGTGGGAGCTCCTAAGCCATAAGCGTCACTCAATATTTGATTAGAGAAAAATTGAAAAAAAAAAAAAAACGGAATTATTTCGTCATAAAAAGGAATAACATAAGAAAAACTCTAATAATTCGTGAGTCAAACCATAATTTAACGAATAAAATTTTGAAGGGGTATTCTCGTGAAAATAATTAAAAAGCTTGACGAGAACTTCCCTCAAACTGAGATACTGCAATTACAGAAACTTCAGTGCTAGGTTTAAAAAAAAAAACTAGTAGTTTTTTTCAATTTTTAAAAATTCAAAAGTTTTAGAATGTCTGATAAAATGTTTGAAAGTGATTCGATTTTTTAAAATTTATAAGTTTCAGAATGTCTGACAAAATATCTAAAAGTCAGCGTGACAGTTTTTCGTGACAGTTTTTCGTTACAGTTTTTCGTTACCTAACGTTTTTTTTTCGGTTATGTGCCAAAGCAAAGACATGAAAATGTCAAAATTTCTGCGCACCGTTTTCGAGATTCAAGTTGACTGGACTTGCCCCCTGCCTAAACGTTTTCTGATCTTAATAGACGTAGGAGGAGGAGGAGGCGGAGAAAGAGCAAACGAAGGAGTAGGGGTGGAAGGTGCAGGGTTGGAAGGAGCAAGGGCAAACACAGGAACAGAGGCACAGACAAGGTCAGGAGGAGTCAGTAGGTAACAAAATAATAGAAGAAGAAGATGAAGTCAAAGAGGAGGTTGAAGGAGGAGGAATGTTGGCAGTAGGTGCAAGAGGGAGGGAAGGCCGAGAAGGGACACAAAGAGAGGAAGAGACACTAGGAGAGGAAAGGACACGAGAAAGAAAACTACCTCTAGGGTCCTTCGGATGAAAACGAATGCCATTAAAACGTCTTACCATGGGTGTTGTAAGCTTCACTAATCGCCAAGGCCTGAGTACATCTCTTAGCATAGTCTGGAAACCAAGAGGAGCATCGTCCAACAATTTTTTTGGAGTGTTAACCTTCTTAACTGTCATTTTTAAAATTTCTTCTACACAAGTCTGAAAAATAAAATCATTATATCGCACTTTTCTTTTTTAAAGATTATAATTATAATTATTTTGTACAAAATTTTTAGGTGGTCGTGGTATTCTCTAATTTAAAAAAATTTATTTCTTCAACATTTCAAAATTTAATTTTTTAAAGAAAGTTCAATCTCACTTTTTCGTTGTTTTCACTCGTGAAAATCGCGTTTTGTGCCGGTCTTTTAGGAGGAAGGGTGTGAATTGGCGGAGACAGTTTTCTGACAACCTACATAATTACAGATTGTAATTAGTATACTTAAGGTATAGGATTATTTTCATTTTTATTTTTAGGTGTTATTCTTTAATTTAAAAAAAATTGTTTCTTCATTAATTTTAAAATTTAATTTTTTAAATAAAGTTCAATCTTACTTTTTCATTGTTTTCACTCCTGAACATCGCGTTTTGTGCCAGTCTTTTAGGAGGAGGGCGCATTGGCGGAGGCAGTTTCACGACAACCTGCATAATTATACATTGTAATTAGTATATAGGATTATTTTGTTTAAAATTTTTAGGTCGTATTTTTTAATTTAAAAAATTTGTTTCTTTATCATTTTAAATTTCAATTTTTTAAAGAAAGTTCAATCTTACTTTTTCGTTGTTTTGATTCATAAAGAACGAGTTCCGGGTCGGTTTTCTAGGTGGGGGGGGGGCATTGGCGGAGGCAGACGAGGCAGTTTTTTGACGACCTATATAATTATAGATAATTATGTTGATTAATTATTTAATACCAATTCAAAAAACTACGCTTGAAAAGTAAGCAAGGAAAAATATTTCTACAGCTTTTAAAATCTAATTCTATTAAATAATTTTTATTAAAATTTTACTTACTTCTTTATCGAGTATTTTATCCATCTCGCATTCTAACTCCACGTCATTTAATTGTAAATCATCCATTATGAAAATTGAAAAAATTGAACAGAACGTGAAACGCAATCAAAATGAAAAAAATATGTACTTACGTTTCATAAGAAATCTACGTATAAAAATAAGAAGGTACACGGTATAATCACAAACTCATGAGAGGTCATGAAGTCGATAATTAATTACTAGGAAGTTAGTATCGTACAAAATAGGGATTCCGTGACAGTTACAGTCGTCGTTGATTTAGTGAATAAATCTTCAGACTTCTTTTGATGCTTTCAATTCCTACGTTCGTTATCACCATTAAATGTACTTCCATCATCGATGTCACAGTAAATAACTAAGCAATTTCAAGGTTTAGGTAATTGTTTTTATTATCAACTTTACATTAAATAATTCTAAATGCCTAAAAATATTAAACAATTTTACATACATAATTAAACAATTTTACATACATAAATCACTTTTTAAATTTGAACCCTTAAAATAAACAAGATAAATACAAAAACAAAGACTGCATGACAGCAACATTAATATAAAAGGTTTAAAAGATAAACAATACAAATACAAGAACAAAAACAATGAACAAACAACTTTCAAAAAATAAATGACTAAAAAAATTTCTATTTATGCACATACAAGAAGACAAAAAGATACAAGAACAAAGACAAAGTATACAAAAAAAAAATAATAATAAAAATAGCCCTGTACAGTGTACATCCAACTTAGAAAAAATAAATTATTAAAAAAGTATTTATACAAAAATTTACATACAAGAACAAAGACAAAGTATACAGGAAAAAAATAGCTATGTACATCAAACTTACAAAAATACATAATTAAAAAAATATTTGTACAAATATTTACATCAGCCACTATAGACCTAGTTGTCCTCTAGTCCATACAGCCTCGAGCATGGAATTCCACCGCATACAGATTGCCCTCTGGGATGATTGTTGTCCTATTTCTATGAATCTATGAACATAAATCGTTTTACATCAATTAAAAAATTTCATTTAACATCACTACTATCACTGTTTTCCTAACAATAACTTGGTATGCGCTTTGCTTACTTGGGCAAGCAAGATCCACAATCTGTCGAATACTTGGCACATTTCATCAAATTAGCCCGGTTCAATTTGCTGCAATCAAAACATTTGATGCAAGCTAGTGCCTCAAAACAATGGTGCGATACTGGGCAGTCTTTGTCAGTATTGCATTTACCAGCATCTTCGTCAATGATCTGTATACTCCGACTAGCATCCTGATTCTGTGAAACAAATGAAAAAATTAGGTAGATGGGTATCCTTTATCCTAATCCCTCAGTATGAATATAAAATAATTATGCGTACCTGTAAGGCGACTACAGCCCTAGTTGGAGTAAGAACCATTGTGTAGGAAGTCGGATTATCAGCTAGATCAAGAACCTCATCCAAAGAGACCGGTGGTGACAGGCAATCGATTGGGGAGTCTGAATTTTTTATGGAGATTTCGATGTATCTGCAAAAATATTTTTATACAAATTAAATATTGCCATTTTACATCTTGGTCATTCATCTTGCTACACTTACCCACGCATGCAACCTCCACAATCCCGTAGTTCTTTGGGGCAGGGAAGAGACTTGGATCGTCCATATTCATTGCAATCGAAACATTCCACGCAGGTTCGATTTTCAGAGCAATACTGTGATTTGAAACAGTCTTTGTTTGTGTAGCATCCCGGACTAGTGAAATTCTATAAAATAAATGAAATTAAATACCTAGATAACTACCGAGTATATTGTTTATTATGATCAAGTCTCAACATACCTGGACAACATCATCCTCGTTAATAGTATGTGTAGGCAAGGAAGATACACACATGATCAAATACACCGACAGTACCACCACATTTACAATAATTACTGCGGATGTCATTTTGAACCTAAAACAAAAAAAAAATACTGATAAGTGTCAATGTAGCAGTATGTTTATTCAATTTTTTTGAGTTTAATTTTTGCAACCATAACTGTTGAACAGTGATATAACAAAATATGAATGTATTTTGTATACATAATAATCGTGACATTCTGGACTGGGTGACATGGGCACATCGCATCGGTGCAACAGAAGAAATTTTAAAGAGTTCCCTAAGGATCATCTCTCACTTTTTTGGAATAAAGTTATTGGGATCTATTTACTTTTTTTGAAAAAAAAAAAAAATGAATTAAGTAAACATGAATAGCTGTTGAAAAGTAGTGTAACAAGACGTGAAGTTTTGCTCTGGCTCACACTGAAAAATTCCGGTGTTCCCTCTGCTGTCATAGCTTTTTTACACTTAAAATTTACAAATAAAATCAAGTAGGCTCACACCGAAAAATTCCGGTGTTACCTCTGCTGTCATAGCTTTTTTACACTTAAAATTTACAAATAAAAACAAAAAAATGCATACTGTTTTAACGTAGGACTGCCGCAATTGAAAAATTGAAAATGATCATTCGCGAGATAAAAAGCGAAAAAGTCTTCAATTTTAACACTAGTTACGTACAAATTGAAAAAGTGAAACAACTAAAAAATGAAAATTATTCTAGCTCTAATCTTGCAAAGATAGGCGGGTCCAAGGCATATGGTGTGTGAAGGATTTCCAAGGAGCAGAGATGACTGTCAACACTGACTGAGATGATTTCAAGGAAGTGAGAGGAGGCAGGGAAAAGAAAGTAGACTAGGTACAGTTTTAGCAAAAAACTCAACATAACGTTTTGCTCTGGGTGACAGACATGGGTGGATCGACGCACTAGGAAAAATCCGGATGTTTCTTATGGGACATCCGCCCCTGCTGTCATAGCTTGTTACACTAATGTTAAATTTACAAATACAAGTTATTGTCATCATGAAATTTCATAGATACATACCTACCATTGAACGTAAGACTGTTGCAATTTTAAATTTTAAAATGACCACTCGCGAGATAAGTACAGAAGTTTCTGCAATTTTTCCAAAATAAAACTGAGTTGGGGGGGTTGAGATTTTACCATTACTATAAGTAATCAAGAGAAGGTTATATTTTGCATTAAAGAAGAAAGCGACCATTTAATATGAGGAGAAAATGTTTTTTCATAAATGGTCTTTCCACTTCTCATTTATTAACCTAGAGTAAGTTCTTGAGAGAATGCTTATAGCACAAGAATTTCTTCCATTCATCGTGAGAATATTTGAATTTGTTAAATATTATGAAAATGTAGGCACTGATGTACTTGTATGTAAAAGTACATATGAAAGAGGAGTGCTGTAGTTTTATTCAGATTTTTCCATCCATAAGAATGGCCTAGAAAGTGGCTTTGAAAATTTGAAATCACATTTTTCTTCACTTGAAAAAAAATTTCATCTTGGAATAAGCTTTTTTTTTAAAAACTTACAAATTCCTTTTTGGAAAAAAATTAGGTAGGTATTAAAAAACATATTTTTCAAATAAAAAATCTTATCAAAGAAGTCAAAAGAAAATTCAGTATAAAAATGTCCTTTAAAAACCGAAAAAAACAAAATAGTTTAAAAATATTTTTTTCTTTTGGAATTTTTTTTTATTTTCTCCTTTGAAAATTTCTTAGAAACCTTGAAAATTTTCTTTTGAAAAGGTTCCTTCTGATTTCAACATTGTTTTTCCAAAGATTTTTTAATCATAAAGTAAGTGCTAAAAAGTTATCAGGTTTTTGATTATTATAATCGATATAATATAATCGATTATTTCTTTTGACAATTTAATTCAATTAATCGATCACTGAAAAAATCATAATCTGAATAATCGATTTTTCGAATAATCGATTATTAAAAAACTCATCATTAGAACAATCGATTTTTCGATTAATTGATATTGCTTTTGATGGATTAATTCAATTAATCAATTATTGAAAAAATCGTAGTTGGAACAATCGATTTTTCGATTAATGGATTATTGAAAAAATCATAATCTGAATAATCGATTTTTCAATGAATCGATTACTGAAAAAATCATTATTACCTAGAACAATCGATTTTCCAATTATTGCTTTTGACGGTTTAATTCAATTAGGTAATCGATTATTGAAAAAATCGTAATTGGAACAACTGTTTTTTCGATTAATGGATTATCGAAAAAATCTTAATTGGAATAATCGACTACTGATAAAATCATAATTCGATTGATTGATTATTGAATACACTCAAACAGAAGGCAATGAAATAGCCGATTCCACCGCCAAAAATTCTTACAGTATCCTCCCAACACATACCAACATCTCTTTCTATAAAACAACCAACTCCTGTATGTCCTGATTGTGAAGTTACTCTTAATATTAAATACCATCTATCTCGAATCAACCACCTCGACGAAAACTTACAAAACATGCTCTCCCACAACCAAAAAAATGTAGAAAAACTCTTTCAATTTAAAAACATCAATAAATTAAATTTCCTCTCCTATCAAACAGCACATGCCACAATACTAAACTCAAATCACTTACACGCTTTACTCTCTAACCATGACAAAGAAATAAAATCATCGAATTTCTAAATACTTACATGTAACAAATTTAAATAAAAACTATAACCTCTTTAGTTTTAAGTCCTTAAATTATACTTAATCAATTTTTCATTTGTCTTTTATTTGTAATGTTTGTTCTACGAAACTGTTTTCAGGTACCGTACTTTTGTAGGTACCTGAGTAATTATTCTTTTTTTCAGTATTCGTTTAGTTAAGAATATGTAACTTTAGTTTCTCCTTTTGTACACCGTGCCTCTGGTCCTGGGGCAGTACATGGCACGTTAAAAAAAAATTCTGATTAAAAATAACATTTTTTTGATTGAAAATTATTTCAACTTTGCGAAAGTGCTGAACAAAAATTGAAAAGTTTTTCTGATAACAAACGTACAATATTCTGATTTTTGAAAGTTTTTAGAATGGATATTTTTTCAAATCATATTTCAAAAAATTATAACATGGATATGTTTTTTCTTTAAATTCCTTAAAATAAATTTAAAAATTATGTTTTTGAGAGCGTAATATAATTTCAGAAATTGAAAAAATTTTTTAAAAAGTCTGATTTAAAAAGTCTTAGTTTTTTCAAAGTTTCTAGTTTTTTCAAAGTTTATAAAAGTCACCAATTTTTTTTTCAATAGAAAAAAACATATTCATGCTTTAATTTTTTGAAAGACGGTTCGAAATATTTTTTTTCCTTCTAGGATTTAAAATTATTACTTTTTTCTAAAAGAATCGAGAAACTATTCTCCCTAAAACATGTGTTTTTAATAGAAATACAATTTATTTTTAATTGAATTTTTTGATATCGAACGATCAGTATTCAATAATTGCCCCTTTCACAACTGGAAGAACGGGTAATATCACTTTGTGCTTGATAATTTTAGATAATTATAAATATTATGATTTTATAATACCTAATTAAAATGACATTTCTTTTTTTCCATTAAGTAATTATTCCCA
>FIZV01070498.1:0-10518 GCA_900050545.1 Trionymus perrisii | reverse complement strand
TTATTCAAACAATTTTTACTTTTTTTTTTCTTTGGCTGAAAAAATGGTATAATTTTTATACAATTTTTTCGAATATTTTTATGATTTTTTTTTGCAATTTTTATTGTATTTTAGAGCAATTTTTTCATTAATTCGTGAAAAATTCTCAATAATGATTGATTTTGGAAATATTTGACCTCCCCGCCTACTCTTTTGCCCTCTCCAACGATCTCACAACTCATATTTGCTGCGCTTTCTTCTCGTCCAAAAAAAAAAAAAAAAAATTAATAAATTTATTTGCAAAAAACTCGTCGCAGGGTATTTTGCCTCGATCTCGCCAACATTTATTTTACTCTAGAAACAAACAAAAATCCTAATTAAAACAACATTAATCGCCATCTCAGATGTCAGATTTTCGCGTAAACATTTTTATTACAATACGTAAAAGAATAAAGACGACGTTTTTATCCGATCCAAAGTAAATAATGACCTAAGAGCATCGGTCTTACATACGTATTGCTGCCAGAATACAACGATTAAATGGAGCACTTAATCAAATAAATAATTGGAAAGGAAGACGTATGTAGGTGTCATTTGCACGATTTGTCGCGAGGAATCCAATATGACGCGAATTATTTATTTCTGAAAAATGTGAAAAATCACTCGAGACGTCATATTCTGTGAGACGAGATAGGAAAAATGTAATCAGTAATGTGCAAATGAGATGACGATAGTTGAAACAGTTCAAAATAAACTACCGGGTGGCCATAGCAACATTTTTGGTATTTTTTAATTACTTAGGCTCGATGTGGAAAAATTAGACGAAGAAAGAAATACCTAGACGTACGTACGAGTGCGTATGATTGATATCAGCGATTTATTATAATTAGTACGCTCCGAAATGGGCGGTAATTGAACCTCCCCAAGATGAAGGGATATTTCACTGCCAAGGACGTAATAATTAGCAGACCTATCAATCTAATAGAGGAAGACGTGATTTCATTTCCGCTGTAGTGAAATTTTCCCGCGCTTTTAGAGCATTCGAAGCGCGTTTTCAAAATGATCACCTTGAATTTGTGTAACCTCGATCTTGACCATGTACGGCAATGTACTCGTACATAGAGAGATGGGTGCCAGCGCCAACAGCCTGCCAGTGTACCAGACCAAGACCTACTTTTTATTCTGTACCGAGCGCACGGTGCGATGATTAATTAAAAAGACCAATTTCGATTCTTAATTTAGTTAAAAGCTGAATTTGATTCCGCACCAATGACAAAGCTGTTTGATAAACTTGTTTTACCAGTCTCCGGGTCCTGTTGTGTCTTGCAACGAGATGGGAAATTACCTGCGATTCGTACCATAAAAAACCTTTGTATTTGTAGACGAATGTACCTTAACTTATGTACATATGTGGGTTCTGGGTTGGTTCGGTGCGAATCTTTAAACACGAAAACTATTCGTATGTTTATTCGCCAATCTTCGATAGAAGATCTGATAACCTTGGAGGATTACGCGAATTTGTAATTAAACCAACAATTTAATTTGGTGTCTTGTTCCAATGATTTATATCATAGAAAAATACACCCAACATGTGCATAAGACCGAAATTTTCAACAAGATTGGCACGTATTATCGATCTGCGCAGGTTTCGCCGCCATAAAAT
This sequence comes from Trionymus perrisii, assembly GCA_900050545.1. NCBI lineage: Eukaryota > Metazoa > Arthropoda > Insecta > Hemiptera > Pseudococcidae > Trionymus > Trionymus perrisii. The sequence goes on along the minus strand of FIZV01070498.1, from coordinate 8,876 downwards.
TAACACAGCTGTAATTTACGTCCGAGAAAATGGTATAAAAATGTAAATTTTTATCACGTACCTGCACAAAATATGAAGAAAAAATTCGTTTTCAACTTACACGAAGTTATCACGCATCTACAAAGTTTTTTTCTGCGTCACAGGGGTTTATTTTGGGATTCGTGAGTCACTATTGTGCTGAAGAACTTCGTACTGAATCATCGTCCTTATTCGATGCTCGGTAGAGAACGAATTTTACCTAATTTTTCGAACGAAACCATCATTTGCGTTGAATCGTTCGAGAACCACTGAATTGATTGAATCATTTGCGAAGTGAATCATTCGCAAACAGTATAAATTTTCGTATGTCAGATTTTTTCACAAAGGACCGAAACTAACTTATTTTTTTAACGAATCGTTCGCGAACGACTGAATCGATTGAATAATTTGTGAAATGAATTATTCGCAAACAGTATAAATTTTCGTATGTCAGATTTTTTTCCTTTTTACAAAAGACCGAAACTGACCAATTTTTCTAACGAATCGTTCGCGAACGACTGAATTGATTGAATAATTTGCAAAATGAATCATTCTTGAACGATATGGATTTTCGTGTGTCAGATTTTTTTCTCTTTCACAAAGGACTGAGACTGGCTCATTTTTCTAACGAATCGTTCACGAACTACTGACTCATTTGTGGAATGAATCATTTGCGAACGACTAATACTCTGTGTTGATTTTTTTCTCGTACGAACGACTGATTCTTTATTGCAGTGAAATGAGTCATTTGAAAAGCGGATCATTCGCGAACGAATTCATTCATGTTATCTTTATTCTGAATCGCTCTGAACGATATTTTTCGCTTGTTGAATTTTTTTCTTACAAACGACAGAGTACCTACATCATTTTTTTGCGTATCGATTTAGTACGAATAATAATTATTCGAAGTATGAAATATTTCGCGAACGACTGAGATTCATTTACAAATGCATAAGAATCGTTCCGTAAGTGATAAGTAAGTCTGTAAAATGAGACAAAATTTTACAACGAGTCATACCAGAAAGATAAAATTATTATGCAGCGATTTTTTTTTTTTTTACAAACGAGCTTTTAGTTTTATAATGAAATGTTTACGAACGACTGAATCATTTGTGGAATAAATTATTCATAGACGTCAAAAATGTTCATGTGTCGATTAAAAAAAAAAAAAACAATATGATTCGTTTGCAAAACAAGTTGCTCACTAATGATCGAATCATTCGCGAACGACAAAATTATTGTATGTTGATTTTCTGTATTTTGTATAACCAGTCTTTTACATACAATTGAATCATTTGTGAAATGAATCATTCGCGAACGCCATAATTATTCGTAGGTATCGGAGATTGGACTTTTTGAAAGATTCATTTGCAAAATGAGTCGTTCAAGAACAATCAAATCATTCAAAAAGTGAATCATCCGCGAACGAAAAAATTATCAGGCTTCTTTTTTTTAAAGTGAACGGTGAATTTGTTCGCAAAAAAAAGTCGTTCACAAACGAACGAATCATTTGTGAAATAAATCATTAGTGATCGACAAAATTATTATGTTTCTTTTTTCACGTGAACGATTGATTCAGTTGCTGAAGAAGTCGTTCACGAACGATCGAATCATTTATGTATGATGTGAATTACTCCCGAATGACAAAATTATTCGTCTGTTGATTTGGTTATTTTACGAAAAATTGACTCATTTATGGTGTAACGAGTCGTTCGCGAACTACTGAATCATTTATTGGACTGAATCATCTAAGGACCACGAAATAATTTGTGAAATGGATTCTTCGAGAATATTGAATTATTCGTGTGTTGATTTTTTCGTGACCGACTGATTCGTTCACTTGAAATAATAATTTTTGTGATGGTTCGTTCGCGAGCGACAAAATCGTGAATCTGTCTAACATAAAATTATTGCTCCGATGAAGTAATTTCAGCGAATTTTTTTTAATTTTAAGAAATGATTCGAAATTGACGGTTTTTATTTATATGAGCAATCCAAGTCTTTCTTAGAATTTAATAAAATGTGATTAGAAATCTCTGAACCTGTTTTAAAAATAATTACTCGTATCTTCTCAAAACCAGTTCGATTGGTGTAATTCTTCGCTTATAGTTGAACGAGTAATTAAAATTTTTTCGATGGAACAAAATCATGCACTTTTGCATTTTTTTGAAAGCCTTGTAAACATACATAAGCTGAAAATAATACTCGAATCTAAATTTGAACCTAATAAACGGCGCCATCGCCTTTTCCTTTGCTGTATTATCAAGTCGAAATTAATTTAACACTTAATTTGTTCTGTGATTGGGCGAAAAAATGGGTATACGAACATGATATCGAATGCACTTCTTAATCGTAGCTGCCAGATACGATCTTCTCAGTTCTCATTATCTCGTGCCAACCCTTCGCTAGTTTCCAAGTCACTTACAACTCATTAACGCAGATATTAGATTTATTAAAACTTTTTTCTGGTTGGAAAACCCTTTGGATTTGAAAATGCACCCACGAGGTTAGGTCGTCGTTCAATTATTTTCCTAAAAATAAATACTCGACTGTAACGGTTCGTTTGATAAAATACGTTTTTTGGCTCGAATCTTTTCTCTGGGGTGATGGTGGCATGTCCCATGGGCCATGTTTCGATCATAAATGACGACGTGATGATGTAATGTTTACTTTTGACATTTTTTTCTCTTTCATAATTCATTCGTTGTGAACTTGACTCCTAATTTTTTTTGAAGTGCATCTGCGCAATGTTTACACTTGTACCGACGAGTCGAAGTTCTGAAGTGTTTTTTATTGATAATACCACCGTAAGGTGGCTCTTGTTATGCTACGGGTTGGTCTAACCATTCGAGTGTAATATCGTACTTTTGAGGACCTTACCTACTCGATTGAGAAGTGGGAATTTTATTTCGTGTATGATTTACGTGTGGAACAAAGATACTCGTATTACTAGGAAGTCACGGTATACGATAAAGGTATCAATTTCATACCAATTGACCAGGAAAATGAAATTGCTTGTAATTAAGCAAAACATTATCGATTTGCATAATGCCCTTGGATTGTGGGTTCAATTTTAATTAAATAGATATTATGAAGAATTGAAGAGTTAGATAATATTTGCAATCATTTTTCAGATTTGATACGAAGAGGTGATTTTGATTTTAATTTCTAAGTACTGTAGTAAAAATTACACCAGCTTTTCTAAAAAAATTGCGAATTTATGAATTTTTTTTCAACAATGAAAATTTACACCTGGGATGAATTTTTGAATTTTTAGAGAGTGGTTTTTGTCCAACGACTTTCTCATTCAACTTTAGAATTTCACAAGATCATAGAAAGTTTCAATTTTTTTTTTTACAAAATTTCAGAAAATCACCAAAAATCATTCGACAATGCTGCAGAAAATTGAAAACCACAACCAAACTTCTCAAAATTTCAGAAAATTATTTGTAGAACTGTCCTAAATTTTTTGACAGAATTTTAAATAATAAAAAATTTCCAAGAGTTTCATACAAAATTGAGTTTTTCATTCAAAAATGTTGACTATTGTGATTTTTCAAACTACGTAACAAAGATTTCATTTTCAAGAGAAGATGTCATTTTTTGAGAGATAGATGTCATTTTTGAAAGTACAAATCTCCATTTTTTGTGAAAAAATCTTCATTTTTTTTGTTGAGAAACGAACCCTTATTTTTTGACACAAGAAATATCAATTTTTTGGGAGGAAAGATCTCAATTTTTTGAGAGAAAATATCTCAATTTTTTGAGAAAAATATCTCAATTTTTTGAGAGAAAAATTTCACTTTTTAGAAAAAAAATACGCTATTTTTGAGAAAAAAATCGCATTTTTTGAGATGGGAGATAGATCTCATTTTTGAAGGTACAAATCCTAATTTTTTATGAAAAAAAATCCATTTTTTTAAAAAACGAACCCAATGTTTTGACAGAAGAAATATCAATTTTTGGAGGAAAAAATCTCAATTTTTTGAGAGAAAAATTTCATTTTTTTTAGGAAAAAAGAGTTTTTACATTCAAGAGAAAAAGTCTCACTTTTTGAATGAGAGATCTCATTTTTGAAAGTACAAATCTTACTTTTTTTGTAAAAAATTCTCATTTTTTTTTAGAGAAAGATTTCATTTTTCTGAAAAAAAAAGAAATCATATTTTTGAGAGAAAAAATCAAATTTTTTGAGAGTGGCTCTCATTTTTGAAAGCATAAAGCTGGATCATTTGTGAAAAAAAGTTTCAATTTTTTGAAAAACAAAACCAATGTTTTGATGCTTTGATAGAAGAAATATCAACTTTTGGAGGATAGATCTCAATTTTTTGAGAAACAATTTATTTTTTTAGAAAAAAAGATATCCATTTTTTTGGAAGGAAAATATCTCAAATTTTTGGAAAGAAAAAAACCTCAATCTTTTGAGGGAAAGATAATATTTTCAAAAAAAAATTATCCCATTTTCGAGAGATGGATTTCATTTTTTAAAGTACAAATCTTGGTTTTTTGTGAGAAAAAAATCTCCATTTTTTGGAAAACGAACCCAATGTTATACCAATTTTTGGAAAAGATCTCATTTTTTTAAGAAAAAGATTTCATTTTTTTAGAAAACAAGAGATTCTATTTTTGAGAGAAAAAGCTCATTTTTTAGTAATACGTAAATCTTGATTTTTGTGAAAACAATTTTCAATTTTTTTAGAAAAATATTTCATTTTTTGAAAAAAAAAATCTATTTTTGAGAGAAAAAATCTCATCTTTTGAGAGGTGGATCTCATTTTTGATTGTACAAATCTAGTTTTTTTGTGAAAAAATCTCAATTTTTTGAAAAACAAACCCAATGTTTTGATGTTTGGGCAGAAGAAATATCAATTTTAGAATGATAGATCTCAATTTCTTGAAAAAGAAAAAATTTCTTTAGAAAAAAAAAAGTCCTATTTTTGAGAGAAAAAAATAATCTGATATTCTAAGAGATACATCACATTTTTGAAAGTACAAAATCTTGATTTTTGTGAAAAAAAAAATCAAAAATTTTTTATAAACCAACCAAATGTGTTTATGTAAAAAATATCAATTTTTTGAGGTATATCTCAATTTTTTGGTCGAAAAAAAACAATTTTTTGAGAGAGAAAGATTTTATTTTTTGAGAGATGGATCTCATTTTTGAAAGTACAAACCTTGATCGTTTGTGAAAAAAATTTCATTTTTTTGAAAAACAAGATCAATGTTTTGATGCTTTGACAGAAGAAATATCAACTTTTGGAGGATAGATCTCAATTTTTTGAGAGAAAAGGCTCATTTTTTAGAGATGAATCTCATTTTTGCAAGTAAAAATCTTGATTTTTATGAAAATAATTTTCAATTTTTTTAGAAAAAGATTTCACTTAAAAAAAAGAGAAATCCCATTTTTGAGAGAAAATTTCATCTTTTGAGAGGTGGATTTCATTTTTGATAGTACAAATCTAGTTTTTTTGTGAAAAAATCTCAATTTTTTGAAAAACGAGTCCCATGTTTTGATATTTTGACAGAAAAAAATATCAATTTTAGGATGATAGATCTCAATTTCTTGAAAAAAAAAATAATTTCTTTAGAAAAAAAAAGTCCTATTTTTGAAAGAAAAAAATACTCTCATTTTTTGAGAGATAGATCACATTTTTGAAAGCACAAATCTTGATTTTTTGTGAAAAAAATCACAATTTTTTTATTAACCAACCAAATGTATTGATGGGAAAAATATCCATTTTTTGGCTCAAAATATCTCAATTTTTTGGGTTAAAATATCGCAATTTTTTGGTAGGAAAAAAACAATTTTTCGAGAGAGAAAGATGTTATTTTTTGAGAGATGGATCTCATTTTTAAAAGTACAAATCTTGATTTTTTTTATTTTGTGAAAAAATTTCAATTTTTTTAGAAACAACCCAATATTTTGATAGAAAAAAATGTAAATTTTTTTGGATGAAAAAATTTCAATTTTTTGAGAAAAAGAGATCATATTTTTGAAAGAAAAAAATCTCATTTTTTGAGAAATGGATCTCATTTTTGAAGGTCAAATCGTGATTTTTTGTGATGAAATCCTCCATTTTTTTAAAACCGATCCCAATGTTTTGACAAAAGAATATAAAGTTTTGGAGGAAAAGGTCTCATTTTTTTGAGAGAAAGGTCTCATTTTTTTGAGAGAAAGATTTCATTTTTTTTAGAAAAAAAAAATATACTATTTTCGAGAGAAAAAATTTCATTTCTCGAGAGATGGATCTTATTTTTGAAGGTACAAATCTTGATTTTTGAGAGAAAGCAAATCTCATTTTTTACTAAAAAAAAAATTTAGAAAGCTAATATCTCTCCCGATTTATTTTTATTTGTTTAACAATGAAGCTACTCGTTTTGAAGTACTTGCAAATGGTGTCTTTGTCATGGCCTCTTCTACACACTTTTCGCCACCACATTCGCGGTTGCCAAATTTTTATTGATTTTTCACTTCAATTTGCGAGTTGACAAATCGCTATTTTTATCGATTAGAGTTTAGTTGAAAATTTACGAAATGTACGATACTTGATATCGAAACAATGCAACGTGCAAGTCTGCATATAAGTGTATTCCCTTTCTACTTCTCATATATATTAGCAACACGAGATACCCGTAAGTCCTTGATATGGTCTTTGCGGTCAGCACGATACGGGATATTAAAAAAATAAAATACTCCATCGCACGTTATCGTGATCATTTACAAAGGTAATGAAACGAATAGCAAATTATCACCGTGTCCCGGCAAGAATTTCTGATTCGAGGGCTGCGAGGCTGGGTAGAGTCACCTAAGCATGAATACAGGCTGGCTGGCTGGACTTGGCTAAATTGGATACTAAAATATCGAGAGAACCTGTTCCGGTGGAACGATATTTCTTATTTTTATTTTTGAGAAAAATTTTTCATCATAACTGGCGGACTGCGGAGCCAAGACGAGCCATAAAAAGAGGCTCTGATTTATACCGCATTTATTTCAACTTATGGTACTCGAATACACGTGTACATGGACACTTTGAGAATGAGATTTTACGAGATCGTTGCTGAGAGCAAATTTATTCTTTTATTCGAATGCAAGTTGCATAATTCTTTTTGGGGAAATAATCAGCGCAACGTACGATGTTGTAGGGACTTACTTGGGATAATAAATAACTATGTACGCGTGTGTCGAGGTGCGGTGCCCATGGCCCATGCCGGTGCGTATTCCGCATTCAACACCGAAGCTGCCTAATTTGCTCTTTTATAAAAAATTACACAAGCGAGAAAAAGAACCTGTCGTTGTCGTCTTGGGTACGGGTGCGGGTGCGAAGTGAAGATTTACTTATTAAATGCGTTCGTTATTAATATCTTCTCCTTCGTTGTGCGGTTTGAAATAAAAATTCGGCTCTTGAAAGCATTAGTTCCACATACCTAGCTATTTTGATTAAAATACATATAAAAATAGCTCGAGTCATGCGATGCGGTTCTTCTTTTTCAATGTTCCTCGCGAGTGAATCTTCTATCTGGGGATGGTGCTTGGCTGGTGGGTGGTTGGAATAATACTCTCGTGGGTCCTGGGTCGTGCCTCATACTGCCTCATTGCCCGTATTCTCGTGATGAATGAACGAACGCTTAGTTGAATGCCGATTGTTTGATTTTATAAGTTTATTTTATTCATTTGTGTGGCACCGGTTGGATTATTTATTAGTATGGTGGTGTTGGTCGTGCCGACTTTGTTGTGATTTGTTTGGCACTTGTCGGCGTCGTCGGGCGACTGCCAAGGCAAGGTTATCCAGCATGATGGATGTTTCGGTGAGGATTAGAGAATGAGTTTATAATGAGAGGTATTTAGTAGGTGACTGTTCCAGCTGCAAGATGAAACATACGAAGGAATCCTGGAGTTAGAGTTATGAGAAGAGCTTGTTGGGAAGTCGTGAGAATTCTTTGTGCGGCGATGTATACCATGTCCAAGGGGATTATGTTTTACAATTATGTGTAAAAAAAATTTCCTTGGGGGAACTTTTTTTAAAAATAACTTTCAACAAAGTTTTAAATAATTTATGATTTTCACTTTTTTTTTTTCAAAAAGTGATGCTAAAATAATAAAATTTTGAAAAATTTTCTTTTCGATAAAATTTGAAACAAAAATCTATTTGGAACAATTTAGAAAAAAAATCAATGTAAACCAAATTTTTTTGTTCCATTGTTTACCAAAACAGGTCATCAAAATTTCAAAAAATTGGATTTGAAGAAAATTTCAAGAAACGTGTCCCAATATTAAATTTCAAAGAGTGTTCTACAAACTGAAATGAAAAAAAAATTATAATGCAAAAAATTTAGAAGAAAATTTCATAGATTTTTTTTCAAAAAGTGATGCTAAATGAAATTAAAAAAAATATATTTTCTATAAAATTTAAAACAAAAATCCATATTAAACAATTTCAAAAAAAAAAATTGAATCTAAATAAGAAATTTTTTGGTTTCATTGTTTATCAAAAAAAGTCATCAAAATTTTGAAAAATTCGATTTGAAGAAAATTTCAAGAAACGTGTCTCAAAATGAAATTTTTAAAGAACGTTCTTTAAACTAAAATTTTAGGTAGTACCTACTCATTTTTCTACCAAAATTTTAAAATTGGACAATTTATGATAGAAAAAAGTTTGAAAATTGTTTTTTTCCCCTCAAAAAATGGGTTTGAATAAAATTTTCTTTTCGATAAAATTTTAAACAAAAAAATTCATTTCGAACAAAATTTAGAAAAAAAAATCAATACGTAAATTAAATTTTGTTGGTTCCATTTGTTTACAAAAAAAAAAAAAAAAAAAAAAAAAAAAAAAAAAAAAATAAAATTTTTAAAAAATTTAAAT
>FIZV01070450.1:0-12199 GCA_900050545.1 Trionymus perrisii | reverse complement strand
TTTCGCTCCCCTGTAAAATTCCACTTTTGTGACTTCCATCTTCGGTGCTTTAGTGTACAGAATTTTTAAAAATTTGTCAATTTTGGAAAATTTAGCAATTTTTAAACATTCAATAATTTTTGAAAATTTGTCATTTTTGGAATTTTAAAAAATTCATCAATTTTGAAAAATTTAATAATTTTTGAAAATTTATTAGTTTTAGAAAAGGTGATAATTTTTGAAAATTCGAGAATTTTTGAAAATTTGATAATTTTTAAAAGTTTTACAATTTAAGAAATTCAATCATTTTTAAAAATTAGAAAAAAAAAATTAAATTTTCAATTTGTTTCATTGAATAGCTCTCTCCCCTTTGAAAAAGTTACACTGTAATGTATCAACTTTCTGACTTCCCTATATTTTTCCTCTCAAATTCGCCACCATTAAGTTATGAATAAAACGATCGATCACGTTATAGTTGAATTTTGTTCGATTACAGAGAATTAGAAGTAGATTATCCTTGCATCGGCAGCCTTTGCATTTTGATGTCCGGCGTAAGAGACTCATCCGGCGATAAAGAAATCCTAATTGCAGCTTCCGCACCTCATGAGATCGATTCGTCTCAATGGAACGCCATATTCAATTCATTCAAGAAAGACGGTACATACTCGACTTGTTATTTCTCGATCATAAAATTGAGTAATACTTTTAAGCCAAATTTCAGACCCATCTGTGGCATTGAACGAGCTAGATCACGCCTTATTTCGTAAACCAGCTTTGGTGGAGCCTATACTGGAACGTCTATTTCCACTTCTTCACGATGCATCGACTGAAAATCGTAAAATAGCTCATTCTTTGTTGGCTCGATGCGTGAAACATAATCCTAATACTGCTCCCCGAGTCGTACCTGCTGTTTTCAATTGTCTCCATTCGAGTAATCCGGATGTCGTAGAGAGTGCCTGTGATAGGCTACCGGAGTTGATTGTTTGTTCTCAAGGTTTGTATTTTGGTGTAGTAGAATCCGAAGCCTGAAATGATCCTAATTTTGGGTTTGTTATTTTACAGAGAACGCTTTACCTATTTTACGTCAGCTCTTTTCGTTAGTTATTCAAAATGGTATCGATACTGTACCATGTATCACGAAATCGATCGCTTTACTCAATCTTCAATCGAGTTGTTAGCAAGATGACCACTGGACTGTTTCGATTTATGAAGATTTTACGCGACCTTTTTTTTTTTTTTTATTGGATTTTTTATGTATTGTACTGTGTATTAAGGGATTGTATTTCAATAAAATCAAAATTTAAAAAAAAAAAGTGAAAATTAGAAAATAAAACAAAATACGTAATAACTAAACAAAGTCACTGAAAATTGTACAAAATTAAAAAAGAGTTGGATCCTTTCAAGAAAATGAATTTAAATTGAAATTAAAAAAGACCATCGCTATGAATATGTATTGGTATTGAAATCGAGTATTACAACACTTGATTTTTTTTCTGCCAGAAATTTTTTTTTCAAATACGTCCAATAAAATAAGTAATTAATCCAATTTGACCAAAATTTCGACGTTATCGTCGTTATCACTTAATTTAACGGTTCTTCTTTTCGAATTCGTACCTCTTACAATTTTTTTAACCAAATTACTTTTTGGTTCATCGGGTTGATCATTCACGACAGGGCTTTTATCACCGGATTCTTCTTGATTATTGTTCGAGCCTCCTTTTTGTTGATTTTTCGATTCGTTAACGTCGACAAATACGAAACCGGAAAAATACTCCTTAACAGTCATCAAACTACCCGTGTCAGTGGGTCCATTATTAGTTTGCTTCGTCGCAGAATTATTATTATCGGGGGACTTTTCGACTCGGTTTTCAGCTGGAGCTTGTTCTCGGTTGACATCGACGAACAAAACGTCTCGATGGGTTTTCTCGATTAATTCTTCTTGTACCGTACTTGTTCGGATTATATTGCCTTCTTCGTCAACTTCATCGATGGCGATCAACGCTCCTTTATTGGGCTGTTCGGATTCTAGTTCTTCGTCGTAGACGTTGAATTTATGGGAATTTTCAGCCTACAAGGTGATTCCAAAATTAGATAAGTATTTCAATTATTACGATAAGAAAATTGACAAACTTACTCCTGCCGAAGTGTCCTTTTTCAAGACATATTTTTTCGTTTGTTCGTTTATATGAGTAATGGAAACTTGTACATCGTTTAATTCTAAACTTTCGTAACGTTCGACTTGTAATCTATAATATCCGTCGATATTTTCCATATATCTTGAAAACAATCATAGCTTAATTAATTTGCTAAACCCAGTAATGATTTAACGATACAAGTATAAATGTCTACCTAAATCTGGTATGCCCCGGAGGATGCTCGAGTTTATGTATTTTACGAAGATGATTCCCCAAACAAACCCCTCTGTTGTATTTTTTATCGCATAAATGACAACAATAAGTTGGTCCATTTTCCATTAAATGCACAGATTTGAAATGTTTCTTAAACGTAGTCATAGATCTGCACGAAAAATCGCAATTATCAGCTTCGCATTGGTAACGAGGTTCGGCATCGTGACTGGCCATATGAGCATTGCAGTCTTCAGCCTTTTTTGACCTGCAATAAAAACCACCTTAGTATTTTTTGTGATTATTTTTTCAATACAAAATGACTCACGTGAAAGGACATTCAGTGCACCGGAATGGTTTCTCGTCCAAGTGACGATATCGAACATGATTGGCCAAAGTAGCCGGTGTGGAGCAGGTCATATCGCAGAACGAGCATTTGTAGCTGTTTATGTGATATCTCATATGATCCCTGAGGAGTCGTTCGCTCGAAAAATATCTCAAGCAGTATTGACATCTGTTACATTCGACTGAAAAATTACACACATTTACTCATTTAGGAGGAAGGCTTAAAAACAGGGAATGAGGCTCGATTGGATCAAAAGTATTACTTTTATCTGGTATTTTCCTGATACAGTGATCCATGTATTTCGTATTGGTGGCGAATAATGCTCCGCAAGTGGGACAAGCGAGTGTTTTCTCACCGGTGTGTCGTTTGAAGTGAATTTTGAGTCGACTTCTCGATTTACATTTGAAATTAAGACAACCTACGGAGAAATAAAACCACAATAAGTGATCGACCTTGAAAATAGAATGAGAAAAATGAAACGAATATGAATAATATTTTAACCTCTCCACTTGCACAAAACCACTTTCTTCGAATCGAATTCAACTCCCAAAATATGATGATGTACGTGACCCAAGAATATTTGGAAATTATCACAAGTGTAATTACAATCTTCGTAACAGCACTCGAAAGGATATGATAAATCTGGTAACCAATTTCTATTTTCTCCATCCAATCTACATCGCTAAAGTTAAAACGAAATTAATTACAAGAAATATTTACATAGAATACAAATATGGTAATATTCGTACAGGAAAATCCCATAAATTATGAAGTTCCGAAGCGATAGCTTTTAAAATCGTATGGTAAGCGTGATAAGTGACATGTCTCTTCATTTCTGATACATTGGCCGATTGAAAATTGCAACTTTCCCACATGCATTGGTAGCATTCTAAAAATTACAACAATTACAATATCTGCGTTTTTAATTAATTTTAATTTAGGGAAAAAAGCAATACCCGAATCTTCAGTTTTTTTCACAATGTTCATATCCTTAACATGATCTGATACGTGAGTGAAATAAATATCTCTATCGTTTTCACTGACAAAAGAACACGAATTCCATTCGCAGAGGAAAATCAAAGGTAGCCTCTGAGCGTTCACTGTTTTTCTGAAACGACGTTTGATATTCTCATTGGTGTCGGTCAAGTCAGAAAATTCGTCGTTAAAATCGAAGTCGTATTTCCCTTTTTTGTCTGCGAATCAAATAAACTTATGGAAATGAACTGAAAATTGCATTTTGAAATTAAGCTGAAGAATTACCGTCTCCTCTTTTGGTCTGTACAGAAGCTACCCAGTCTTCGCATCGGTTTCGTTTATGGATCATCATTTCCAAATGTTGAGTGATTCTGTCTTCTTCTGCCATGATTGCGAGAATTTTATGAGAATTTAGACAAAATCCTATGATTAATTTACCAAGTGGAGATTCATCAATTTATAACTGAATCGATGATGGACTTGAACTTGGTCATGTCAACTTCCCATTTTTTTAACGAATTAAACACGAACCAAAATCGAACTGGAGGTTCAAGAATGACGCATTATTCTATTGCATTTTTAATTAAACGTATTAAACGATAAGGGAAAGTCTAATGCCTATAAAAAACTCGGGAAAAAAAATCATACAAATGACGAGAAATATGCGCACTATGCGCACAAAATCTCAAAAAGCTTATCACTTTTGCGCTAAACAAAAAATGTAAACATGTAAACAAACACAATTCTTATCAGTAAACTAAACTCGAATCACCTGTTTTAAAAGAGTTTTCGAGTAGCAGTTCGAGTTGGAATTTTTCGCCAATTTTAATTATTATTTAATTAAATTGGACGTTTCTGACACTTAAATATGCACTTCTTCAACTTCTAATCATTTTAAAGAGAATCATGAATTTTCTAACTTTTAGCATAATCGCCATACTATTAATTTCTTACTTCTTCAGTGACAATTTTTACGACATATATGAAAACTTTGGCGTTTATTTCCCATTCTTCAGCGTGCCGACTTATTTGGATTTATTCAAATACGTCCTTTTGCCCAAATTCAAAAATGTCAATTCAACCGAGAGGCTGTTCACTCTTGAGGATCTCAGTCAACTAGATGGAAAAAATTCCAAAGATTTGTACCTTTCAATTTTGGGAAAAGTTTTCGATGTTTCAAGTGCTCAGTCATATTACGGAGTTGGGCAAATGTACCACGGATTCACAGGTACCTATCTGAATATTTTACCAAATTATTCTTTTGCGTGTTTAATATTCGAGATGAATCATAGGACGAGATGCCACCAGGGCATTTATCACCGGAGATTTCAGCGAAGCTGGACTAACTGATAATGTGCTAGATTTACCACTACAGGATCTAAGACATTTAAAAGAATGGTTAAAAATGTACGAAGATAAATACAAATATAAAGGTAATAAAGCTGCTTAAAAAATTACGTTGGTAGGTAAATGATTATCGAGAAGAAATTAGATAACAACGTTATGGAACTTTCACAGGAAAGCTGATTGGAAAGTATTACGATAAAGATGGTAATCCAACTGACTACAATATACAAGTCATGAAACGATTTATAAAAGCCGAAGAAGATGAAAACTCTGTTGCCAAAGAAAAAGAAAAGTTTCCTCCGTGCAATGTGGAGTGGAGCGCAGAAAAAGGAAGTCGAGTATGGTGTTCGGTGCGAAGGTAAAAATAATTTTTTTCTTAACGTGTAAATCATTTGGTGTTTTGTTTATGTATGATTATGTATTTGTTTAGTGGTGGTATCGAACGTGATTGGGTCGGCGTTCCTCGAAAATTATATTCACCTGGGTCGAATTCATATCGCTGCGCTTGCATAAACACTGCTCTTTCTGACGGAAATGTTCAGTCAGAAAATATGTCTCAGTATATTTCCGAATATGAAAATTGTGATATTAATTCGTATAGTTGTTTCGTAAAAACCTCCTAACTGTTGCAAAGCTGATTATTTATTTACAATTGGGTCAAATATGTGAACATTTTCTAATCATAACGTTGCAGTATTTTTATAATTTGTGTAAATTTCCTCGAGTTCCAAACTCACTTAATTGTAATTTGTATATAATAGAAAATCAATTCAAATTTTTTTCGAAAAGAAGCTAATGCAAATTCATTATTTTCTATACTCGATAATTAATTAATAAGACAGTTAGTGATCACCGGTAGTTTTTTATACTTTTTTAAAAATAAATTCTCGTATTACAACGTAGAACGATGATTATTCTGAACTATCTTATCCTGATACGATAATTAGTATCTAATTGAAAAAAATTAACATACCCTTATATTTACTTATACGAAATTCAGTTCCGTACTTTAGATCGAATGTTATTCACAAAATGAAAATGAAAATTGTAATGGTTTTCACTTTATATGCTGTATTTTGGAGTTCTAATTTGGCCTCAGATTTGCCAATAAGACATCGTCGTCACCGAACTAGTGAATTTCCTGGTAGGTGGATAAGCTTCCTTGCTAGTTTTGTCGATTCCTATAATTTTTTACACAAAATCAAAAACGAGCACAGTCGGACATATGTCGATGTCTTGTCTTCAAAATGTATGGTTCAACTGAAGTGAAGAGAGGAGTCCAGTTGAAAAAATTTTCAAACGAAAGTGTTGTGAATTGAGAGTGTTAAAATAATGCGCTGTTGCTCATTTTAAAAAAGTAGGTAAATCGAGTTTATTGTAATCAAAAACGACATATAGGACTATCGTGTACAATTTGAAGATTAATTTTTGGCCCTACCATATCTCTTATATTATTAATCCCGTATTTAATCATAGTTGGTCTTTCCAATGAAAGACCCCAAGCGATGACGTTGACGTTTTTAGGTAAACCCATGGGTAAGAGCATTTCGGGCCTGAACATTCCCGAATTTCCAACCTCGATCCATTTTTGCAAACCTCGATGGTAACAGAATATCTCCATGCTAGGTTCAGTGTACGGGTTATACGCCGGCTTGAATCTCAACTCTTCGATGCCTAATTTTTTGAAAAATTCGTGTAGCACGCCGATGAGATTACCCAACGTTAAATTGTAGTCGGCGACGACGCCTTCGACTTGAAAAAATTCGGCCAAATGCGTAGCGTCCAGAGTTTCGTTACGAAATACGCGATCTATGCTGAAATATTTCGCCGGTGTGAATTCTTTCCCTTCGACCAGCTTGTACAGCATACGAGCGCTGACCGCCGTCGTATGTGTGCGAAGTAAATTCTTTCTAGCTTCGTCGATCGACCAGTTGTACTTGTATCCGACCGAACCATAACCACCTTGACTGTGTACGCTTTTCACTTTGATGAGGTAATCGGCCGGCATGTCGTCTGAAGTTGACGGATCTTTGAGGAAAAAAGTGTCGTGAGCGTCTCTGGCCGGATGTTGTTGAGGTTGAAACAAAGCGTCGAAATTCCAAAATGAATTTTCTACGTAATTATTGGTTGGCATTTCGGTGAAACCCATTTCTAGGAATATTTGACGAAATTCAGAACGTACCTTCAACAATGGGTGAAGATTTCCGGTCGCCGAAATCAGACCCAAAGCGTCGAAATTATACGCTTTAAATTTTATGTCTTTCCATGTACCGTTCGTGATCATTTCCGGCGTCAGTTCAGTCTCCAATTTATTTACAGACGTGCTAAATTTTGGACCTTTCCGCAACAAAAAACTTTTCGTAATTACCTCTTGGATCAGCTTTCTTTTATTGTAATCTTGTTTACATTTCGTAGGAACGCTGTCTTGATTTAGATTCAATTGTTGCAAATGCTGTTGCACTTCGTCGACTACTGAATCTACATTACGTACGACTTTCTTCTTGCTTTTGTCGATACTTATCCAACCTTTCGACATAGCCTTACTGAATCCTATCTTCGCGTTGGGTACATTTTTCATGAGGTCGGCTTGCGCTATACCTTCGGTAGGAACGGCATTGTATATCACGACTTCGTAGCTTCCGTTCTTCGCGACTTCAGAACCTTCATCGGTCAATACCCATTTTCTGTGCGTTAAAGGTTCTACGACGATGAAATCGTCCAATACTTGCAAACTTTTCACTACACCGACCACTTTCTGGTGATCCTCGTTCAGCAAAGATGATATACTAATGGTGTCCACGTTTTCGTTGTCATTCACGATTTTCAAAACTGCATCCGTCAGGTTAGCCATGGTTAAGTTTTTCGAAAATTGATACGTAAAACCATCTAGTGAAAAATACTACACTCGCGAGTCACAAACACTCCGTATCTACATCACAACAAAATCAAATCGGTTGGATTTTCTAATTTATTTCTATTTTCTAATGTCTACTAATGTGTTATGTGTTTTACGTTATCAATACGTTATCATGTGTACCGTTTTGATACAGTTCGCGCATGCGCATTGGAAGCTCTCAGCCATGTGTCTCTTTGCTGTTTGCTTCGCTGATAAAAAGTACCGAATTAATAACAAATAAATATTTTCACTTTAATTTTCACGAATATTTAAAAAATCGTCTACATTTTGTTCTTAACTGTATCAAAACTTCGCGAACCAGTTAAATTTGATCATTTAAACAAACCCATATTCACTGAATAACGAATTTTGTTCCATAAATTCAGTGAAATCATGTTGTTCGCGATGAAAAGCCGGATGTGTTGCATCAGTAATCTACGTATACCCAACGATTTATGCAAAAGTTACGTTAACTTGGTAAAATATTACTCTACTACAGCTCCATTGAATCAAAACAAACCTAGACGTAATAAAAAAGAAGTAGTAAAGACTCCTTTTGAAGAACCCTACAATACGCTGAAAGGAAAAGACACCGAAATTCCATACAAAGTAATCTACCCGCACGATGCAAAGTTAACGTATGTAAAAATATAACGAGATTCGTTTTGTGAAGTTTATAAGCTTTTTTCAATTTTGTATTACTTTCAGAGCGCTGATCACTGCGGCGAAAAACCGCCGGAATCGCTATCAACGCAAGGCCATCATGTTAGAAGGAAAAAGATTAATCAACGACGCTCTGGTAGCTGGTATTAAACCTCTGATGATCCTATTCACTCGTAAGAATCTGATAGAAGATCTTCCAATTTTGGATCAGTATATCACTCCTGAAAAAACCGTTTTGCATAAAATACCTTATGATTATTTGCAAAATTGGTCAAGCCTCACCACATCTCCTGGGTTAACTGGTAAGTAGGTATATTGGGATTTTTTTTCAATTTCTCAAAATAATTTATTTGGTAATGGTTTTCAGGAATATTTGAAATGCCAAATTTAGAAAATAAAGTCATGGATTTTCCTACACTACCGATTACTTTTATTTGTGATAATGTTCGCGAACCTGGAAATTTAGGATCGATACTGAGAATAGCAGCGGGCATACCAGTTGAAAGAATTATTCTTCTCAAAGGTATAAGAAAGCAGCACGTTTAATTATCTCATTTACTTTTCATATGCTTAATTTTTTTGCATAATTCTCAGGCTGTGTTGATCTTTGGGATCCAAAAGTCCTCCGGACGAGCTGCGGTGCAGTGTTCAACTTACGTATTGAAAATAATGTTGATTGGGAAGAAATTAAAGGTACCTGTTCGGGTAAAGTAATCGTCGCTGATCATCTAGCTGCCGATGAATACAACCAGACCACGATGCTAGCCGAGGAGTACGTCAGTAAAGTCGATATGGAGAGCGAAGTACCCGAAGAAGTTTTAGAAAACGAAGAAGATGAAGAAATATTAGATAAAAATGAATTAAGAAAAGTATTAAATATTCCGGTACATCCGTACTACAGTTTACCTTATAAAAATCACGATTCGTTTGTCGTCATCATCGGAGGTGAAACCGAAGGACTTAGCGAAGAAGCTTTCCTATTTACCAAAGAAAACAATGGTGTAAGAGTGAACATACCTTTATCACAATGCGTTAACAGCCTAAATGCTGCAACTGCTCTGGGAATTATAACGTTTGAAATGAAAAGGCAATTGGAACATTCGTAATTAGAATATCTGGACGATTCGAATTTCATATTTTGGTTACGTTTGCGAAGAAGAATAGAGTTTTTTCAAGACCGTGTGATAAGTATATGGACAGAAGTTAACGATCAAAGCTCAACGATGTCAAATTGAAGTTTTATAAGCGTGAGAATTTTTTATTGTGAAAGTTTTGTTGATGTGTAAGTTTTTCATTAAATATTCAGTATCAATTTTTAATTCTGTATTGTGTATTTGTAGCGAATGAAAATTGAAGGGTTGATTTTTCAACTGTTGAATAAAGGTGGCGCCGTATCAATCGACAAAGGTCTAGAAGATAGTCCAAGGTGACACTGGCAGATGCCATTTCGTCCTTTTAAGTAATTTTCAGTCATTGATATCGACAGAACTATACGAATTGCAATTATGAATTTTTTTCAAGGTTGCATGCTTCCTCATATCGTCTCATTACTAATTTTTTCTTCGATTCAAATTTACGACGAATATTCAAAAAATAATACCTATACATTGTAAAGAGGTACCTATCTTTCTATCTGCAGAAAATCAAAAGAAATATCAACTATAAAATTTTCAAACGTAGGTGAGGTACGTATGGTTGAAGGTAATTAGGTAATTTTCGACGTAGCTACTAAACAGGTCTAATTTCCCTCCAAAAATAGCACACACACACAAAAAAAAACAGGTCCACAAACTCGTTTAGATACCCATTCAGGAAGTATTCCTCGACCAGACATACCTGGAAAGTTACAAAAGCTAAAATTTTTACGCTGCATTTACCAAGAAATTTGGAATGCGATTTATCGAAATATGTAGGTAATTCATTGACAGCAACGCATACGATTTATAATTCCCTTTCTGTTTTTCCGTCCGCCACTGAAATCACTCTTTCTTTCATTTAGTGTGCTAAATTTTACCGATCGATATGGCCGGGAACTGCTTCCCTTACCCTTTGTATTTCGTGCCATAATTCAAAGCTTGCAGTCTGTTAACAACGCTAGTGTGAGTGTATTGGTGTATACGACGAGTTCATCCCTATACCAATTACATAGTGTATAAGTAGTTTTCCCCCTGATGGCTTTTTCTTTTTCCAATGTTGCTCGTCAATTTCGGATTATTTACTCGGTATTAATTTTTTTACAAAGCTCGCGATACTCTCAGTTCGCTCGGTGAGTTTATTTTAAACGATGATTTCGAATTAATGATACTCGACGAATGTTTTTCTACGGTTCGCCTTCCATTAAATACTTTTTTTCCTTCGGATTGTTTTTCAACGCTGGAATGAAGCAACATGTTGTAAGTTGCTAGCGAAAGTTAGTGATTTTCCAAAAGTGAAAGTGTTACATTCGATTGTTTTTTTGTCGCCAATTGACGCTAATTAAGAGGTGGTTAGTAATTTTGAATTGATTTTTTTTCATCGTTATGAATTGACCGTTGGTTGCAACGTTAACTTTTCGTAGCTGGAACCGTGCTGTACGCGTAACATATTGCAATATACGCTAATTACTTAATATGGCTTCGAAGGTTTTAATTTCGTTACCAACGACTACGTCGTTTCAAAGTCCTTCGCAGGTAATAAAATCGAAAAAATTTTAAATATTGATTTGTTATTTAAAATAATTTAGGTTATATTATGTATTATTTTTTTCATTTATTTTATATGTAGGTACTTGGTTAGTGTATTCTCGATTTGACATTTTTTTCTCCGACGAATTTTCAGATGAACGATTATCTACCGGTCCATATGGCCAGCAATGAGTATAATATTCGGAAAAGTACAACCGCTTCGAAAGATCCTTTGCTAAGGATTGACGAGTTGGAAAAAAATATTCGATTTTTGAAGGAGGAGCAGAAACGTATGCTTTGTAGCTTGCATAAAGAAATTGCTTCGTTGCAAATGAAAAATCGAGGTAATTGTGATAACACAATAGTTTGTAAACTTTTGTGGAAAAAGGACACTACCTAATGCATTTTTAGATCTGTTCTATTCTTGAACGTTCGACAAATATGGAAGATCCTGGTATACCTACTAAACTTTTTATTTGAAATTGTGTTTCAGATTTATTGCATCAATTGATATTTAAAGGAGATTGCGATCTAGAATATCAAAATGTCATTAACGATACGGATGTTAAATATATTTTAGTAAGTATTTCAAATAGTAAATTATTTTTTTGAAAATAGGTACCTATAATGATATTTTATCAAAAAATATTGCCATCGTTAACAGATGAATAATATCAAACATAAACAAATCCAACAAAATGAAACTGTCAAAGATTCAAATAATTCGACAGAAGAAAGTTGCGAAATGAAATACACAATTGATCAACAGCAGAGGTTTGATATTTGACATTTGCTTATCATTGCAGGCAACTTGGCAATGGCTCGGGTGCTCGAGTTACAATAATGTAAAAAATTTTCAATTTTTTAAAAATGATTTTTTTTTTGGAAAAATATTTTGGTTCTTGGAATACAGAACTATTTCTTTATTTATTTTTTTAGAATGAAAAAAATCCAATTTTTTTAAAAAAAAAAAAAATATAAATAA
>FIZV01070442.1:0-11188 GCA_900050545.1 Trionymus perrisii | reverse complement strand
TTTTCGGTTTTATCGGTTTTCGGTTCGGTTTAAGGTTTTCGGTTTTCCATCCCTGCTAATAAATTCAAATTCAACATAAATTGACTACTTATTACTTAAATTTTGCATTATTTTATTGATGTTATTTCATTATTTAAAATTAATTAGTTAAAACTTAAAAATAAAAAAAAAACGAAAAAAACAATATTATTCTTCACTTTCTGTATTTTTTGTTTTTTTGCTTTGGTGTCATCGTCGCTCCTGCTCCACCACGTTGAATTTTCATTTTTCACAACATATTTTCTGTGAAAATTAGTTTGAAAACCATTAACCAAGATTCAACGAATTTTTTTATTTTTTATATTTTTTCGTTGTATTTTTTTTTTCTTTATTCATTTAGAGGAGAAATTACCTGTTAAGAAAAAAAAATATTTTTTTTTCTATTTTTCAGATAATATTGTATTGTGTTTATTGTAATTGAAGATGAAGAAGATTCGTTTTGTTAACTTTGACAAAAATTAAAATTAAAATTTTGATATGATAATAGTATATGTATTATTCAACTAGGGAGATACAAGTGATAGGGAAATACCTCAAAATTGTTGAAAATCACTTTATTTCCCGTGTTGAATACGAAATTTTATCTAATTGTGGGAGAAAAACGCGTTTTTGAGCACTCGAGCGATTAGCGAGAGGGAGTACTGAAGCGTTTTACTCCCGCAGGGAGATAAAAAATTGGACATCCATTTTGCTTTAAAACTTCATCTGTGAAAACAACAGCTCAATGTCGTTAGATCACATGATGCAATAAATTGTAATGAAACTGTTGCAGCTTTCGTAAGAACGCATCATTTCGTTTAAAGTTGCATTTTACTATTTTGGTAAAATTTTCATGAAATTGTGTGAATTTTCACTTTTAAAATATATTTTAATTCATTGAATACCTCCACCTTTCCAAAATTTCCAAAAATTGCCGAGGTATTAATTTCCAAAAATACAATAAATTGATTCAATTTATATTTATGTATCATGTGACCCAAACCTAACCAATCAGGGATCAGAATGTAGTTGTATTTTTCTCAACATTTTTGTTGGCGTAGTTTGAAGCCATTATTGTTTTCGAGTTCGGTATTTTTAATAATTCCGAATTCAGTATGAGCTTTGCGATTCGAACGCTTTTATAAGATTAAATCCAAATTATATACGAATTATGTCGCTTATACCAACTTTTAATTAATTCACGTGTATGTGGTAGTTGTTTGTAAACATATTCAATGTGAGCATTGAGGAAAACTAGTGTATCCCTAGGACGGTTCATGTTGTAAAACTCAATTGTGATAAATCTGTCGGCAAGAGCAAAAGGTATGTTTTTATTGTGCTTACATATAAAAAAATGAAATGAATATTATGTTTAACAATGAACAGAGAATTGAATATCCTAAAGCCTGTGATTCTCGTATCTGAGAATTTAACCGCCATCTTTTGGCGTACGGTATATTTTGAGCGCCATAAATATTTTCGCGGTATTTCGTAGTACGCTGTTTATCATTCCAAATTTTACTCTTAATGATGTTATATTGAACGCTAATTGCATCACTTTCTGCAATTTCCAGCGATATTGCGTGTGATGATCGATGATACTCTCACACAACCCTTTAAAAGCAGAGGAGCGCCGATAATTTGGTCAGTTGGGTTAAGTTTGTTGTATTTTTAAACGTTCATGCTATTCGTGCCTTTTTCAATATTTAGTAATCTTTTGTTTGACTTTCGTGTTGTTGATGTGAAATATGGGTGAATATCCTTCAAATTTCATATCACCTCGTAAAGTCAGAGGACATTTTCTCAAAATGCTGAGATTTCTTGATGGAGGGAACATGTTTTAAATTAGATCAGGAATACATGAAAGAATAAACTCATAAATCTTTAAACCTAGCATTATGATCTCATGAAAACCGAGTTAATATGAAGTGATAATCTGTACCATGTGAACTTTCAGCATGTTATATGTTGGAATTGACCGTATTATGTAAATTGTCAGTCTTCTCTCTCACTGAACAAATGAATTTGTTTGATGAACGTAATCGAATGATCTACTTCTTAAAAATGAAGTGATAAGTGATCTCTGATTAACGATAGCCTCAGATCTAGGTTCTATTCAATTCTCTCGACTTCCGTTCATTTCGATACATATGTAGAGTAAATTTATGACGGAAATGTACCTTTGCATTCCGTATCTATCTTTCCGTTATTAATTGTTGGTCAATTTTCTTTTGCAGAATTCAAATTTCATGAAAATAGTACCATCAAATCGTGTTAATGTTTACGACAGCAAGTAAACAGAGTAATTTTGAATTACATTGCGTTCTTCAAAATTTCCGATCTGTATTGAGACATTATACTTTATTATGAAACATTGTGCCATAATATGTTAGTATACTTGTACTATCTACCTGTGTTATGCATGGTAGAAGGTAGAAATTCTAAACGAATTCTAATGGCTAACTTGGTTTAGGAGTAAAACTGAAATGCAGCAAATGGGCGATAGTTCTGCTCAGAACGACGCAGTAAGTATATTCACATACATTGTTTCATTATTTGAATCATTAAGTTTAAGGGCAATTATCATTACATAGGACATTGCGAATTCTACCGGAGCTAATCGACCGGTAGGCGCAAATGATCGGAAATCTGACGAACCACCTCCTCGGGAAGAGCCGCATGTAGAGCCGGTTGACGGCGTTGTCCAACCACCTGTAATTCCGCCTCCCCATCGACCAGGCCGCAATACTAACCAGTTACAATATATAGCAAAAAATGTTTGGAAACCCGTTCACAGTCACCAATACGCTTGGCCATTTCGCCAACCTGTAAATGCAATTAAAATAAATTTACCGGTAAGAGTATTAACATTATTCTGTCTTATATTCTATTGTATTAGAAATTAACGAGCATTTTTCATTTTAGGATTACCATAAAATTATTAAATATCCAATGGATTTGAATACAATTAAGAAAAGACTATCAAATAATTATTACTGGAATGCTAAAGAATGTATTCACGATTTTAATACGATGTTTACGAATTGTTACGTGTACAATAAGCCGGATGAAGATGTGGTTGTAATGGCACAAACTTTAGAAAAACTCTTTCTTACCAAGGTAAGGTATTTTAGGTGTTCAATTCTCACTTTTTTCTTCGACATGATAACTGATATTTTTTGAACGTAAATTCAGGTTGCTAGTATGCCTAAAGAAGAAATTGAAATCGGGGCTCCTCCACGAAAAAAATCAAAATTGACTCCAGCCGCCAAAAAGAAAGTAGTTGGCGGTCCTAGTACGATGCCTAATAGAGTTAAACCGGTTAATAGTACAGCAGCTGTAACGCCAGTTACTCCTACAACCGCACCAACGTCCATACCAGGTTCCACTGCTACAACCACAGTGCCTCTACCAGTCGCCCAACACAATTCATTACCACACCAAGTAAATCAATATTTCATTAGTAATAACGTTTTGGTGCCTTAGCATTCTCAAATACTCATTTTCTGTGTTATTTTGTTTGATAGGTTTCAACTCCATTATCTGCATCATATTTAGCGCAACCGCCGAATGTGAATATGTCCGTAGGTCCAACTACACCTTCTAAAATGAAAAAAGCCGTCAAAAGACGGGCTGATACGAGTCCTGGTGGTAGCAGTGAGTCAGCAGATCCATTATATACACCCGCAACCTCGAACGCAAAACTAGCCTCAAGAAGAGAATCCCGTAGAACTGTTAAAAAGGTTCGCTATTTGACGAATAACCTTAGCGTTTTATCGGCGAACGATAAATTATATTGTTTTGGTTTTTTTGTTAGCCTGTAAGAACAGTCGATGAAGATGTTCATTCTCAGACGCCTGGTGCTACCGGCAATGCTAACCAAGTATGTAGTCGTAGTTATGCTTATTGTATGTATTTTCCGCGCTAGTTTGAAATTATTCGTATTTTAATAAATTTCTTCATTTTTCACAGACTGTTGATAAAACTAAGGAAAAGTTATCGAGTGCTATGAGAGCCTGTAGAGAAATCCTTCAAGAAGTTTTTTCTCACAAGCATTCTGTAAGTGTTGTTCAGAATTTACTCATATTTTTTCAGCGCTGGTTTTCTATAAACTTTATTTCTTTTTGTGTAATGCGTAGACCTACGCTTGGCCATTTTATCGTCCCGTCGATGCCGAATTACTAGGATTAACCGATTACTATGAAATTATTAAACATCCTATGGATTTCGGTACTGTTAAGGTAATTTTTGTTTCATGTTGAAGTATAATTTTTTGATAAGATACGTTTTATATTTTAAATTTCGGTCGTTATTTTTAATTTCAGAAAAAAATGGACAAAAGAGAATATAGAAATATAAATGAATTTGCTAGTGATGTTAGATTAATATTTTCTAATTGTTATAAATATAATCCGAAAGATCATGACGTGGTGTTAATGGCGAAAAAAGTTCAAAGTTTTTTCGAATCAAGGTAAAGTAGTGTTTATAATTAATTGTGCTAAAATTCACTTCCTAGGCTGAATCTGAAACTAACCCCAAACGTCTATCTTTTACAGTTTTGCTAAAATACTCGCCAAGTTCCCTGACGCGGTACCATCTCATCCTGCCAACGTATCGTCGGTCGGCCATGCAGCCGAAGAAGACGGTGACAAGTCGTCATCCAGTTCCTCAGAATCTTCCTCCGCTTCTTCCTCTGAGTCGGAAGACTCTGAAGAAGACAGACGATCTCGTAAATTAATTCAGCTGCAAGAACAGGTGAGAGCGAACTTCAGATTTCCAATTTTAATTTATTAAAAAAGCAATCGAAAGGGATTGAAAGTGATGAATATTTTTGCGTGTCATATGAGATGTGTTACAAACATTGATGATATAAAGTTTCTTGCGCTTCTGATTCTTTCCTTTTATTTTACTACATGGTTATGTGGTATATGTGTACAGTTATTCTGCATGGCATCTATCGAAAGCTTAGTTTATAGCGGGAAAAATTTATTTGATGGAGTTTTGCGTTACAATTCCGTTTAAAATGATGATTTTTTTTTACATTCATGCGTGTCATTTGATTATTATCATGATAATATCGAACGATAACTGATATTTTTATGCAACTCCAATTGTTTAAACAAATTAGTATGAAATAGTCATTAACCTATCACGATTTCCATAATGATGAATTAGAAGGTGGTTTGAAATTCACTTTTTTGGTTTGTAAAAATGATATCAACCTACATGTATTCTGAAAGGGGGGTTTAAATTTCTGTTTTCGACCTGTGTCTAAATTGATTTTTTTTCTGCACCCTGTGTCATTTGAATGTTGGTATAATGGTACCGAAAGATAAGTGGTATCATGGAAGGTTTTTAAAATTGTTGTATATATATTCAATATTCATACTAGGGGACTCTGTCCCCTGGCTGCTATTCAACCCAATCTTCATTGTAAAGTGTGAGCTTATTCTGAAAGTGATTTTATTTATACGGATTTACAATGATGAAATTCTTTTACATTCATGCGTGTCATTTGATTACTGTCATGATAATACCGAAAGATCTACTGATATTTTTGTGTAACTTCTGTTGTTGAAATAATTAACCTACTGCGATTCTAATAATAATGATGAATAAATTTTTCTTAATTTGAAGTTTACAATTTCTTAGTTCGTAAAAATAATATTGATCAACATACTGAAATCTTTAAAAATTTTGATTGCGGTTTGTGTCTAAAATGATTTTTTTCTGCGTTAATAGTGTAATTTCATTATTGAGTTGATAGCATCTAAAAAACATGAAAATATTTAATATACTCGTGTTCCGGTGAAGTTTATTTATTAATTCTTTTGTAATATTCATATTTCTGGGCTTTGCTCTCAGAACTTCGCCTGACAGTGGTTTTTATTTATAAGAAAATGATGAAATTATTTTTCATTCATGCGTGTCATCTGATTATTGACATGATAATACTTACAAGATATTCTGATTGACTATTAATTACTAACCAAATGTGTTATTATAGTACAGTACTTGCAGAATTCTTCGATTTAAAATTTCTTTTTTTTTTCGCAGTTGAAAAATATTCAAGAGCAAATCGCAAAACTGCTGCAAGACGGCCGCAAAAAGAAGAAAAAGAAAAAAGAAACGCCGAACAATAACATTAGTAATAACAAAAAGAGTAAAAAATTGAACGCCGAGAAAAACGGCAAACACATGAGTAATAGTTTATTCGCCAACGATACGCTGAACGCGAATCTGTCGAGCATAAATGCCGGTCCCTTGGATGGCAAGCCGGAAGTGAACAGTCTGAAGAATCAACCTCT
Organism: Trionymus perrisii; assembly: GCA_900050545.1. NCBI lineage: Eukaryota > Metazoa > Arthropoda > Insecta > Hemiptera > Pseudococcidae > Trionymus > Trionymus perrisii. The sequence goes on along the minus strand of FIZV01070442.1, from coordinate 4,862 downwards.
GCAGAAATCTTCGACCAACGTGATAACCTCGACACCGCTAGCAGCCGGTAAAAATGCCAAAGGTAAAGCCGGTGGTGGCGTCCGAGGCGCGGCCAAAAATGCGGCGTCCAATGCTCAATCAAAAAAACCACGTAATATTAATAATTCTAAAGCAACGAATTCGAAGAAGAAAAGTTCGCTTCCTCCTACCGGATTCGACTCGGAAGACGAAGATAACGCCAGACCTATGTCGTACGACGAGAAAAGACAATTAAGCTTAGATATAAATAAACTTCCAGGTAATTGATCGGTGTTTTATTGGTCGATAAAGAAATGATTCGGCACTCATACGTGTTTGTTTGCATTTCTTGTTTTAGGCGATAAGCTAGGCCGCGTTGTACATATTATACAATCGCGAGAACCGTCGTTGCGCGACTCCAATCCGGATGAGATTGAAATCGATTTCGAAACATTGAAACCGTCAACATTAAGAGAATTAGAATCCTATGTGGCGGCATGCCTGCGAAAAAAACCTCGAAAACCGTATAGTAAGTGTCGAGAATATTTGTATTCATTTTTTTTTCTCATCTCATTCAGCATATGTCATCTGATCGTCTTCAAGTAATCTCGTATCACGAATCGATAAGTTAAACGGTGGTGGCTTGGGGGTTAACACGTATGCTTGTAGCATGTGCCCTTTTCGGGTTACCGAGGTAATATCTCGTTTTATTATTTGAAGGGGCTATGGGACTTTCAATACATGAAAATTTGGTGGTTACTAAAATTAAATACATAGAATCACTGATGTGCATATTACGCTTAAATTACTGAAAAAATCTACGATTTTTAAATTTTTTATCACGATGGTTATTCTGAAAATGCTAACGAAAAAATTAATGCTCGTGAATTTGATTTTTATGAGATATTCGTCCCTATCTTCTTCATTTTTCTTTATTTCTGTTACGATTGAAGTGTTAGCAGTATAACTGTACGATGGTGATTTTTTTCAACAGGTAAAAAAGTCCCTCCTAAATCAAAAGATGATCAAAGTACCGAAAAGAAGCCAGATGCTGATAAGAAAGTGCAAAATGTTTCTGGTGGCATAGCTGCATCGAATAAGAAACAAGGCAAAAAAGGTAGATTGTTTAGTTGCATATATTTTTTTTTTTTATTTCCCATATTTAAGCATGACAGAATAATAGCCAAGAAGTGCAGAATATGAGAGATAAACGTGAAGTGAAAATAAATCGAGCAAAATTATTTATTAATAGTTCGACTCATTTTGTAAAAGGAAAAAACTCATTCGAAGGTATTGTGAAGTTTCAACTTGTTTAGGAGTAGTGTACTCTTATTGGGAATCGTATTGGTGAATGAGGATGATTGGATACATGTTTTTAACCGTGTCATTTTGCATGGCTTTGTGAAAGCTACTCAACCGTTTTTCATTCGATTATGGTCAACTACAGTGCTTTTTTTGTTTGTCCCTGCAGATAATAAAGAAGGTGTTAGCGGGCCTTCGAGGCTTTCGGCTTCGAGTTCAAGTAGTTCTGATACTGATTCTAGCTCTTCCAGTTTAACCAGCAGTTCTTCAGATTCGAGCGACTCAGAAACTGGTAAGAAAAATTAATACGTGTAATTAGTATACGAACGTGGAAAAACTTTGTGGTGGCGGAAGTTACGACCGTGTGTGGCACGAAGCAAGCTCTTTTTCTCAAAAGTTTGAGCCGTATATCTTCGTTATTGTTGTTGTTGTTGCTGTTGATGATGGTGTTTTTGTTTGTTGTTTCTGTGTATGTGCAATGTGCATTCCCCTTAATCTAAAAATTTTTACTTTTTTGAAAAATATTCCTTGCGTGTTGTGTGTTGACTGTCGAGTGAACTAGAAGTGTGCGATTCGATGTACGAGAGGAGTTTCATTTTTAGTAATACCTCCCTCCCCCCCACCAAAATAATGTAAATTTACGTGTTCTGGACAGTTATGGAATAATTAGTTCATCGTCGTGGGGATTATTTTTCGGGTACAAATGAGTGTGCGGTGCAATTTCCAGAATAGGCGAATGACAAACTTTTCACAAGTTTATGCGGGAGGTTGATTGTAGTCTGTGATCGAACTACTCGATCACAATTCAGTTAAATTGAACAAAAATGAGACTTGGAATTGATGAGAAGGGCACATCTAAGTGGGGGCTAGGGTTATCTTATCACGATGAAATCGCTCTTTCCAATCAATTGTGTAAGTTTCGTTTAGGTTCAATTGGATGAGTTCTTGTTTGATTGGTTCCTATTGAAAAGCATGCCTAATGTCAACGAAAAAAATTTACACCACCTTTTTTGTTTTAAATATCATCTGCATGTGTTACTAATTCTATCCATTTATTCATTCATTCAATCAATTTTTCTCTTTCATTTAATATGATTTTTATTGTCGTTTGAAAACTCGACATTCCTTCGTTGACTAGCTGAGATTAATATTATATTTTTCAAACATCGCTGAATTTTTGTATCGCATAATCAAAGATGGTCTGAAAGTGCCATGCACACCTCGGGATAAACAGATGTCTTGATAGCCCTTCCGTGAATTTACAAATGGCCACAAATTGTTAGGGAAATTGAAATCACAATTTGTGAGTAATAAGTACTCCCCAAAAGTCTACGATTAAGTTAATTTGGAAGAAATCTCCAACGCCTTAACCGCAACTAGAATCTCAGACTATCCTCTATCTCGTTTTTCCTCGAACGGAGGCACTTCGGAGGAAGGGAGCGCTTGATTTTTTAAAACTTCTCTATTGCATTCGTTGATCTCATTTTCTACCATGAAAATTTTCACGACGTCAGGAAATGTAAAGATCGAATTATTATTCCATTATTGTTCATTTTAGCGTTTGGTTTTTCCTTTTTTTTCATGCCGATGAACATTTTTCTAAACGATTTTTAAAGTATGCGATGTTTTATATTTTTGTTATTTTTTTATTTATTTTTTTTTAACATTTCTCCATATACTTAATTTATGTAATTTATTTCTTTGGATGAGACCCTTTTTTTTTTTACTCTCGTATTAAAGAGCATCGGTTTAATTTGAAATTAACACGATGTGCATACGATAGATGTACCTATCAAATTGCGGAAAATTTTGAGAGAAATTAGTACATCTACATACTTGTACTTAATTTGACGATGACGATCTGGTGTGTTAATTAATTTGTTCTGTTTTTTGTATTGATGATATTCATATAATTATTTAATATTGTATTGCGTAGGTGTGAATAATGACAAAGGATCGTAGGTAACTGGAAACCATGTAGCTCTATCAGGTTTTTGACGTAGGGACCTTGGGGAGGGAGTGGTTTTAATAGGCCAGAGTGCAGAATGTGTATCGAGGGTTGACATTTTTTTCTTTTTCCTCGTATTGATAAATGCGAATAGGATGATTTTGTTGTACTTGTATAAACTTCGTAATTTTTTTCTTTTTAATTATGTTGTATAATTTATTTTGCCTTCACGTTGTTTTTCATTTTTACATTGTATAATGCGGCGTTGCGTTGTTCATTTTGCGCGCACGTGCAAAAGTATAGAAAATTCAGAGATTTTCTATGTGCTATTTTACTGTTAGCTGTTACCAGCAGACAATGTGAATTGGTGGTATCATGTGCTACCAATGGCGCAGCGTAATGTGAAATTGAAAAATCACTCTCGACCGAATAACTTGACAAACAAAGCAAACGTACAAACGAATGAACGAATTAACAAATGAGAAAAAAAATTGTTGTAAAAATTTTCTTTTTACTTGTGGTTGTTGTACTGTAATTTCTCCGATAGATGAATTCGCCTCCAAACACATTGTTTGCACTCTTCGCCAAATTTTTACCATTCCCCCCTCATAACTGTGACAAACTGGAAGATTTTTTTTTTGTTTTTGTATGTTCTCTCTCGCTCAAACGAATTGTTTATTTTTGTTTCCTCTTTTTATATGATTTAAAAATCGAATTCGAAAAAAAGTAATGTGATAAATTTTATGTATTTTTATATACGAAATTATTTCAACTTTTTATTGTTCTCATTAACGTATGATTTGATTTTTTAATTCTTGAGTATTTTAATTTACGTTGTTTATTATCTAAGTTTATTTCAACGGGAAAAATCCTAAAAATTGTCGCTTCGATGATGTTTTTTTTTTCGTTTTTTTTTTGAAAATTTTTTTGAACTGCAGTCGCTTGATCATTTTCAAATATGCTTAATTTATAAAGTTACCATAGAATTATTTATTATAATTTTAGTGACCGAAGTCCCGGGCGTATTGATTTTAAACTTTGTTTTTTGTTTTAAGTCTCATTTTACCTTGCTAGCTAATTTTATCAATGGGAAAAATTTTGCAATTTTTATTTATCATCTTTTAATGAACATACAATGGATGATGATCCGAGCATTCCTCAATGTGTACGTCGTGTTAACGACCTTATCGAATCGAACGCGTGTTACCGTAGGTCTCGATAAAATACCCTTTTAGTATATTTTGTAAGTTTATTTAATGAAGTTGATCTTCATAAAATTTGAATATTAAAAAAAAAAACAAATTTGTAGCGATTCGAATTTTCTAATTTTATATTTATTTTTTCGAATCCTAACGAGATTTCTGTTTCTTCTTTCTTGTCTTGTGTAGTTTATTTAAGCAACGACGATGGTGTGTAATTAACTCATTTATGTAAATACTACTTTCATTATAATTGTAAAACTTCTTGTGTTTTAATACTTGTACATTTTTTTTATTTATTTCATTTTCTTTTTTAAAACATTTTTTAATTTTCGGTTTTTATTTTTTTATGTGTAAAAAAAAAAAAAAAAAAAAAAAAAAAAAAAAAAAAAAAAAAAAAAATTTAATTTTTTTT
>FIZV01070332.1:0-15277 GCA_900050545.1 Trionymus perrisii | reverse complement strand
AATCTAAACACAAAAATTCTCGGCAGGGGTACTCGATATTATTGAACACCCTGTACTGTGACCCATATTAGCTTGTTTTCATGTTCAGAAGTTCGTATCATTCAAAAAAGAATTTAGTCTACTCACATCTTTGACTCACTTCACGTTCACACTACTCATTTTGACAAAAACATTGTAAATGGAATGAAATGTCTCGTATAAAATGCAAGGCAGGCCGGAAATGTTTTGTTTTGTTGCATATGACGTCATACCACTGCAGTCCTTGAAAGTTATCATAGATTTCCATGTTACCTATCAACAAAATTTGTTAAAATTCATTAGAAACCAAATTACTGTAAAAATTTGCTATCACGTCTGCGCATGCGCGTAAGCGTATTCTGCAAAGTCACCACACACAGACACATACGTCACACATATCATCATTGTTAAACGCTCGCACATGCGCACTTGCCCAGAAGCGGGTCTCAAATTTTTATTCTTAACCGTTGCCTTAATATCAATTTTCATCGCATAGCTTGGTCCACTTTAGGTATACCGTACTAGTATAGCATGATGTGTAGTCGAAGCAGTTCCAATTTTTTGCTACTTTTTCAATACCTAAAACGAAACTTGTATTCATTTTAGAGCATTTTTTTCATACCAAATCGTACCTAGTAAAAAAAAAATTTTTAAAACTTGCGAAGCGTTCCAAAATAAATTTGTAAAATGATTTACTTTAAAACAAGTCGACAATTCCGAGATTAATGGCAAAATTTGTCTGGATGGAGATACTGATAAAGGAAGACTTCTGAAAAGATTAATGAAATCGAGACTAGAATAACTACAATAATGCCATAATGGTCACACTTCAATTCGAAAATTTTCCGAATTTCAACGAGCCACTAAATAGTAAGTGTGGTTCGAGAATAGAAATCAGCTGATTGTTAAAAAGGGTTGCATTTTGCAATGGATAGCTACAAATGGTCAAACTTCAATTTGAAAACTAGCCGAACTTCAGCGAGCCACAAAATTGTCGGAGGTGGTCCTTACAGAATAAATGTGATTCGGGAATAGAAATCAGATAATTGTTCAAAAAGGGTTGCGTTTTGTCAGTGACTTACAACGGCCAGATGGCAAAATTTGATTATTTGCAGGTATTCTTCATTGATGAGGCTTGGTTAGGTAGGTGCATAAATTCTCGGGTAGATACATGCTACATAAATATCGAGTATGGTCTGCAGAAGTGCAGACAACCCCAAAACTTATGTTGGTAAGGCTTTAGCATACTCCAAAAATTGGAGTTTGGTGTGCATTGTCGAGAAAAAAGGAAACGTATAAATTACGAGTGTAATGTGGATAGTGAAATGTACTGCGACATGAATATCCAGTTCATTTCTTTATTGGAACCAGAAGAACGTTTGCAAATGTCAGAAAAAAAAACATTGTTATTTTTGAAATCATTTTTTGGTGGTCGGCTAATTTCCAAGAGCTTATGTCCTCCTACGAACCACAAACCTAAATTCATTTATAAGCAGTCGCTGATTCGTAATTTATAGATAGTGCCCGACGGTACCGCGACACTTGGAGTAGGTATCTATTCCCGAATGCGCTTAGAAAAATAACAATGGGTCTAGAGATGGGCATGGACATTTGTCAGAGATGGTATATGAGACGAAGGCGAAGCTAATAATATGTACTCCTACGACCCAGTAGATAGGGATACTGAAGGTATGTAATGTACATGGTACGTAAACGTATACCGTGGTACATAAGCATCTATATCGATTGAAATTTGAATAAGAATGCAAATGCGAATGAAAGAATGGAGTTTAAGCGAATGCTTTTAGGTTGTTAGGTTTTAGGTATACTTACGATTAGATACAAATGACTATCTGCCGATCAAGTATCCGTACTATACCAAGTGACGAACCGCATAGGTATGTCTTACATATTCGTACCTACATGCGTTAGCTTCGTACAATGTGCGTCGCCTACCCGTAGTATATCTACATACCTATTACCTACTGGTATACGAGACACGAGTATTATTCTTATTGTATGCAGTTTTGTCAAGTATTGATTTTCCTTTTCTACGATGCGACACGACCATTGCTCGTATAATGACAGTGCAAGCTGAAGAGTAAAACGATACCTACGTACTTCCAAGTGTAATTACATGCTATATCATTTTACCAGTACCTTTATGTCTAGGCAGGCCTATGTAGATTGGTAAGTTCAACCTGTCATTGAGTGAGTATTTAGCACCTAGGTGCTAGTTGTCATTATTTTGTCAAGACTCGAGTACGAATACCATCGATGCTTCTCCTCACCTTTGTTATTTTGATTTGCCGTACTTATCGAAATAGGTATATCGATGATGCCACCGCATAATGTCCTAACATATTTCTTACCTATCAACAGTCTGCTTAAGCTTGTCCGTGTAAGGATCCTCTGTTGTTCTACCGATGGCAGCCACAGGGGTTTTTGTTGCGTCTTTTCACTCTGTGGATGATGCAACAAGAAACTAGGATTCGTGTATAATTATTGACGGCTGGTTCAAGAGCCGTCGTTTTTAATTAAATGAACTTTCCATTTGGAACTGCCGAGCTTCTGGCCTTTCGTTTTCTGAGTCTTGTTTGCTCCTGACCCGAAGAACAGAATCTTTCTACACAACGGCGATTGCGGTGAATCGTGCGCTTGCACATGCACTCTTTGGTGCAGGTCTCCCGTTACAAGTGCTTCGGTACCTAGGAAGAGTTTTAATACATATTCGCATAGTTTTACGATGCGATCTGTTGAAAATATCCACAATTTTTACTAGAAAAATATTATCGAATAATACGCAAACATTTTCACGACCTCCCAATCATCCTTAGGGGTATTGGGGTAAGTATAGAGCATTTCCATTTCGGTGTATTGAGCGGTTGCATAATATTAAAACACCATTACTGCTCCGTGACTAAGCGAGGACAATTTTTTTTACTTTCTTTTTTTTTTCCTCAAAATTTCTCAAGAGAAAAGACAAAACTTCATCCTAAAATTAAAATCAACTCGATAGCTTAATTACTCAATTTTTAATCAATTTTCAAAAATTGTCGTTTTTCCATCGCGTAAACGCGCTGCACTTCGTTTGTCCTCGCTATGTAACAGCGCAGTAGGTAGGCAACCAAAAGTGGAAATGCTCTATGTACTTCCTCAGTGCTCTCCCAAGTCTCACTCTGGACAAAACCCTAATCTCCTCCGGCAGCTCATTAAACCACACAGGCCTCCTATAGACAAACTGGGCCTATGAGTGCGCTTTTATCCAGTTAGAGACACGCAGCAGACCCCTGCTAGGGCAACGAAGGTTATAACGAGGAGTCTGCAACCCAATTTTTTCACGAAGCATACCGGCCAATCTATAGGTTTCAATGCAAGCTAACATGTCTAATTTTGGCACCAAAACCCGATCAAAAGCCTCAGTTGCCGAAGCAACCAGGGCCAAGCCAGCCACCACTTTCTGCTCTATGCTGTAACACACAAACAGGCTGCAAATGATAACTGGCACAACCTCCCTAGATAGGTAGAACATATAGAAGGACTAGCTCAATTACTGATGATGATAATAATAAAAATTACCGTTTCACATAGGTTAAATTTCCATTTCGTACCGCTAATAGATACTTTTTCTCCTCCAAACGTAATTTTTTTGGCAAATCTTGGATGGCAGTAGCGCCTGTATCACTTTGAAGTACGCCGTCATCACTACAGGTGGTACTGCCGCATCGATTACTACTTTCATTGACACCATTTAACGAATCGATTTGCAAATGTATCTTTGAAATAAAAACGAAGCTGTACAATTTGTTAAGTAAGTAAGTAAGCAAGTAGGTACTAGGTAGGTCGGTAGGTAGGTAGGTAGGTATACGTACGACGTACTAGTACGTATAAAATCGTACAAGTTGTAGGTACCTTACGTAGACTACACTCTTATATCTACTTACCTACAATAACGTAAAACAGGTTTCTACATTTTTACGATACACACGACCAGTGACTGACACGTGACACCATATGTTAGTAGGTATTGTGAAAACAATAATTCTAACTTGGTAGGTACTTACGTTTATAGTCTTGTGTATCGTATCTTACTTCTACTTTTACATCGATTGCTTATAGGAACACTTGCGCTTGCGCATACAATAGCCGCAAAGTACGGCTGTTGGATACCTACTCGTTTTATAGGTATCTACGAATGCCGCTGTTACCTTAGGTACGTACCTACATTACATATATCTAAAGCATAATATGAGTAGATTACCTACTAGAAAGTGAACTTACAACTTACGTAAGTATAGGTGCATGACTTTACATTTGTATGCGGTCTAGGTAAGGTGTATTGGTACTTGAAATCAATAGGTAACTACATAGTCTACCTATAGCTTCTACGTTGAACAACTATAGAATAATACGTAGTACCTATCTGTAATACATACCTGATTTTCTTTTGTAGATTTTCTCAGTAATTTCTTACGTTTGACGTCTTGACTCATGAAGATGACAAACGAGAGTAGGCATCAGCGTACCTCCCTACTTAGTTTCAGTACATACCTAGTTGGATAGGTTTTTTCAATCGACTATCTAATAAAATGAATTTGCCGATGAAACATAAGCGTATTGAATTGAACATGGAAAGCGGGTGAAACGCAAAGAAATATTATGTGGCAAATGTATGTAGATTTGACTAAGCAAAAATAAAGAATAACTAAATGAATACTTATTTGAAAATAAGATGACTTACCTACACTATGTTGCGTTGAGTTGCGTTACGTTAGTATTACACTTATTTAGTGTACGTTACGTATCATATCGTACGTATTATCGAATGACGCCGTCAAGTCAATCTGCTTCGCGTTTATCAAGGTAAATTTATACGTGCTCCCTAAACCTGACTTGAGAACTTGCTCGCGTTAACTCGTTGTCGTTGATTGTTAATTAATCTTTCGGCCGAGACGGCACTACGGCTGCGTCGGTCAAATAAATAGCAAATCCATACAACTACCTGGCTACCTTTATCTTACTGGTTTTGCAGTGCATACTGCTATTATCTAGCCTGCGCAAATAGGCGATTGTTATAGGTATAAGTGCCGCATCCGGATGTACGTAACTCACCCCCTATGAATACTCGTAATATATGTGGTGCATTGCTTGTGCCTAGACCTACCAATAATATACTCGAAGTCGAAGATGACCCATTCGTTCGAATGCGAAATAAAAATAATACGCATCTAGGTACGTAAGTACACGAATATTATAGGTAGGTAAAGGTGCTGCCACATTTATCCGGATACTTTCACGAATATCGAATAAAAATAATAAACTAAACGTGAAAACGCGACACCGGACACCAACATCAACAACGACGAGCGAACAGGTTTTCTGGCAGTAGGCGGCCTTAACCGCAACCAAGGCCAACCAACACTCTTCAGTCGTTCAGTCATATGTATAAACACACCGTCAAACACGAGCAAAGCCCAGTGGTACCATCCAATAGTCGCGTCCGAATCGACCATAGTCCTACAAAGAATCTACCTATTGCAACCGCGTGCATCCTGTATCTATTTGCGGTTGTTTGGTTGGTTGTAGATACATGGATTGGCGTGGCGTTACGAGCGACGCTTTCGTCAAACATAGGTAGGTACGTATATTTATAGCCTATGCGTGTAGTTTCCTTGTCCAGGTAACTAAACCAACAGTTAGTGTAAGTACTTACTACGCTTCACACGTATTCTTTCAATCTACGTATGTTGGTAGTAGTGCCCACTAGATTTGTACAAAAAGAAAGAGAAATGAAAAAAAAGAAAAAGAAAAAGAAAGAAAGAAAGGACAGAAGTTGGATGATCAGTGACCAAAAATGCGAAATTCAAACGAACGCGTTCTGTACTTACGTTCATAATGAAGCGAGTAAGTAATGATTTGCACGTTCATACCTACCAACCACTTTGCTAGAGACTAATTAGGTAGGCAGCGAAGGTAAGTATAGGTACTAAGATTAAAATTAGACGATTTGTAATGGTATATTTTAACGATAAACTTTCAAAATGTATTTTCTGTACAGATAATAAATTTGACTATAAGCATGTATATTGGCTTATAATTTACTCGTATATGTACCTACTGCTCGTATATTATTTTCCGCTTGTTCATTCTAATCTATTAGTCTAGTCTAAGTCTAGTTCGGGCACCATGGTAAAAATATGCGTGTCTAGATACCAAATATACATTGTATTACCTACATATCCGTGTTATCAATGAAAAAAATACCACACTAGCACGTTGTTGGTGGGTAGGTACAGGTAGGTAGGTAGGGTAGGTTCATCAATCAGCTTGGGTATGGTTAGGGAGAGTCGGTGATTTGTGGTCGATGGCAAAATAATAGGTGTAGAGATATCTAACTAAAACAGATTGTAGTAAGTACGTATTGGTATGAAACAAAGTAGGTAGGAATAGTAAAGTCGTAACCTGCTATCACGAATTATCGTTTGTTAAATGGAACTGGAACTGGAATTGGAAGAGGGATTGCTGTCGAGCTGATTTCCTGTTGTTTAAATGAAGACGAAGGTGGAGACGAGGACTGTTGCTTCGATAATGAAACGTAGTAAAGATGGCGTGACACGGGCGATAGTAACGGCACTGACAAAGACGACACGTCAACGGGTGCCGCAGCCAAAATGGCGTTCACGTCGTCGTCATTGCCTTTCAAACTTTCAACGACATCGCGATTTTGAGGGCTGCTACTGCTATCGTTTATACTTGATTGGTACGAAGCGTCCGCACTATGCGAAGGAGACCAACCTTGCGAAGATCCGGTATTGTTTAGGTGGTGTGGATAGTAGTGATGGTGCTGGTAGTGAGCCACCTGTCTCCGGAAACGTGGCACATCCAACACTGACGATGGCGTATCGTCGTCATCGTGTTGCGGTTGGTCCATGTCGTCTATATTATCTGCCGAGTCGGACCGAGGTTGAAAATACCACTCAGTTTGGCCATCGAAAGAGGCGGACTTGTCGCGATCAAAACGCACGAAATTATCCGATTTAAGCAGGTGTGGCGGCGTCATCGTGAAAACTGGTGTAAAACGAGGAGTATCGTGTGCGTGAGCCATAACGATGTCGCTGTTGCGACCTCGTTTACCTAATCGCATAAAGTTCTGAGCTTTTTCGCGTTTTATTTGAGGATGGAGACGACTGTGGCTGTTACGCCCCAGTCTCATGAAGTTGCTGTTACGCCCAAGTCTCATGAAGTTATCGTGCTTTCTGGTCCAACGATCGTAATCGCCGCTGACAGGAGTGCTCTGTTCATTTCGGCTGCGTACCTCCGTTCTTCCTAATCGCATGAAGTTGGCATCGTGCTTCCTACCCAATCTCAAGAAGCTGTCATATTTTCGTTTGAATCTTTCAACTGGTGTGGCTGCCACTACGCTAGTGCTACGTTTCATTCTGGACCAGGTGAAGCGGTCGCGCTCGTCTTTTTCATTGTCGTCGTCTCGTCCTAGTTGGACAGCGTATTCGTTATCGTCCGCTTCGCCCATCGTTGGTGTGTTTTTTTCGCTGACCGCATCGGCGTTGTCATCACCGGCGCCATCGTTGACTGGGTGTAAATTCGAACGTCCCAGACGCATAAAGTTATCTCTGCCACGGTCGTAACGGCTGAACAAGTTTCTGCTGAATTTGTTACGACTCGTCCTGACGAAAGCGTCGTCATTCGCAACGGGTGCGACACTGGCATCATTTCCGTCTTTCGAGTCAGCCGTCTGCCATATGTGTTGCTGCGGAAGATGAAGCGTCAATGACGTCGATCTACCACCTGTAGATGCGAGATCGTTCAAGTCTACTTTACTGTTGTTACTACTCGCTTGTCGGTTGTTTGAACTTTTTTCGTCCTTGTTGTAGGAGTCGTCGTTATCGCTGTCATCGTCATCGCCGCCGTCCGTGTTGACAACGCTGGCTGCAACATCGGCATCCACATTCTCGTCGCTACTGTCATACTCGTACTTTCCAGTGCCCAAGCGATTGTCGTAATCGTCGTTTCTATCGACAGCGATGTAATCCGCATTTACACTGTACCGCGGAAGATGAGCACCGTGTTGAGGCCGCAACTGAGGTCGACTTTGCCGTTGGCGAACTCGTAAACGACGCAGGCAGGTGTAATTCCCGAATACGGTCAGCGATGAGAAGCACTCGGCAGGTATGAGGGGTCGCGGCTGCAACGACCAAGTTGGACTAGTAATAGTATTATGGTTATGGTCGCCAAGCAGCCGCTGTACGGGTATGACAAAAGCACCGGACAGTCCGAGACCACCGGCTTCCGATTGCCGACCAGCCACGCGACCACGCTTGCGGTCATCGTCCAAGCCGCCTTGGAAGATTTCACGCTTTCGCAGATTAACGGATTTCTCTGAAAAACGGTCGCCTTCACTTTTGCCAACATACAATTCAACGCCCACACCATCGTGTTCGTTTCTGCCAAACCTTATAAAATGTTTGTCAACGGCGCTCCTTCTTGTTAGCGGATCGATAGATCGTATGGAAACTCGTTTACGAATTGCACTGGTCGCTGCCACTGCCACCGCCGGTACTGCCGCTACATTATCTAGGCCGGTATTGGCCGCCGAGGCTGCGGTCACTACTGTTGGAACTGCGTCATTGGTGGCCACAACTAACGTCCTCGAAATGCATAACAAGCAGGCAAACAGAGTGACTTTTCGCCACCATTCGTCCACACTACTGGTATATTCATATTTTGCCGCCATCGCCATCTTATCAGTAATGTAGCTAATCGTTCGTTTCTGACTTGGGCGTTTCGTAAGCGCTAAATCTGAAAACATAACGAGAACACAGCCATCGTGAGAAAGAATCAGCATTATTAGACAATATGAAGGTAGCGAAGTTCGAAGCGCGTACCACTACCAAAGGTGTTATAACGGTATCGACGCATCGGCATAATTTCAAACGTTCCAAATTACATTACCAGTTATAATCGAATAGCAGCTGGAAAAGAAAGAACCAAGAGGTACCTAATCCTGCTAACAATTACATAGGTACCTACGCATCGTTTTTTGATAAACTAATATCAATCAGTTATAGTTGGTTGAACACACGTAGAAGTAAAAACGTAACTCATGCAATTCATTTTCATTAGCCACGTCCCTCAACTTCAGCTCATTGTATCACGTGGGTATATGTTCGTATATGTGAGTGTGTTTGCGTTTGCAGGAGGTACGTTTTGAGGACATTGGCCAGGTCCCCAAAACGTTTCGACCACTTTTTCATAATCTAGAAATCGAATTACCTACCCATGATAATTTTAGAAAAATTGATTTAGAGGTCAGACCTCGAAAAGTATGGATTGAACAACATTTTTATTAGTTGTAGTTTTCCATATTGTTACACTGTTTAGTGTTCACTGAGTATGCCAATTCAATTTCCCAATTCCCCAATTCCCCAAACCAAAAAATTGTACCGATTAGCGATGTTTTCACCATTAATTTCCCTCGGTTTTAAATTTATCGTACAAATTTTCTGTTTGCGATTTTTGGCGATTTGAGAACTTTAAATTGCAAATGTCCGGCAACACTGAGTACTGAAGACTGAATTTAAGCGAAATGCGATCGACGGTTCTATCGCCTCGCGGCGAGTTACGATGACAAATGAACGGCATCGTGTAGAGCTGTGGTAGGTTAGGTGCCATATGGAAACCCACGTTCGTATAATTATAGTATTACACTACGCCTAAGTTGCTTACTTTATTTTTTACTTAGGTATGTAGCTCCTACACGAAACAAGCCATGGTCATGTCACGCCGTATTCATCGTTCGGGTAATTTAGATACACCCTACCAGTAGGTAGCCTTTATTGTTTCGAGGTTGACCAACCAAAGGGTAGGCATCTACACGAATTGTTTTGAAAAACAAAGCCCTTCTTTTAAAATTGACGTCCTTAATTAGCCAAGTTGGTTACAAACCCGTCGAGTTCTCTTTTAAATTTAAGTTTGTCGCGACGTCGGTCTCACTATATATGGTAGTATATAATGGTAAGTAATATATTCAAATTTCCTTTGGCAATAGGGTCTCACATGCGATTAACATCACCATTGCATCACATCGCACTGTACGGATGGTCCAAACAAGCCCTCACATACTTGTACATTTTCATTAGGTAGGTAGGTAGGTACCTAGTTACTGTTGCTTTTTTTGTGAACGAAGCTTGGCAGCGCGCGGTGAGGTTCGGTGGCAGTCTATATTTACTAAATTTATATTTTGAAAAATGTGACAATAGGCGAAATCAAGCTTCAAATGCAGCTTCGACTCGTTTAAATTACGCGATTACAAAAAATCCACCTGCGAGACATGTTATTGGAACAGGTTAACGAGAAAGCTTACGTGTAGGAGGAAATAGCTTTACGTTTCAGTTTTTTTCTTCTCCGGAATTTCCCCTTTATGAAAAATTTGAATAGGTATACGAGAACAAATACTTATTACCCGTGCCAGTTTTTGTTAGGAAAATTGTAGGTAAGTGCTCAAATGCCTATGCCAACTATACGCTAGCGTCGAGCGTGCCTTTCGTATTTTTTTTTTTCGATCATTTATATTTATTTTGCGAATTTAGATTTTCATTTTCTTTTGTTTTATTTTTAATTTTTTAGTTTCTTTTATTTTCCTTTTTCTCGTTTCATCAGGTTTTTCCTTCGATTCTCCCATCCATCCATCCATTCATCCGTCCATTCATTCATTCATTCATCCACCTGCTCGTTTTTAAAAGAGCAATTTCAAAAGTGTAGTCTAGGTGTAAACGTGGCTCTATACCTACTTTCGTTTGTACGACATCGATAAAGCAATGTTGAAAATTAAAATTGAAACGAAAAAAAAAACCTAAAATTAAGAATCGAATTGTTCCTACTTGAAAGCACGCGACGATGTTATTTCCACTTTTTAAATGGACGCGACAAACGAACGGCGAACTAGGAGAATACGAGTTGAACGAAAAAAATGAACGTTGTATGTATAAAGAAACGAAATGGAAAAAAAACGAATTAAAAAAAAAATAAAAAAAATCATTTTAGAATTGCACTACATGAAATCTTACTTATTCCGCTATTGAATACCAAAAATCCGCGGGGGTGGGAATAAGTATCATTTTACCTGTACCTGTACTTGTACCTAATACCTATCGAGTAAAAATTGCGGATACCGTATACCAAGTCTCGCAAAGCAGATACGATATTTAGTCGATGTCGTATGAAAATATTGTATGTACCTACTGTTTGGTTTGTTCAACATTCTTATTTTGCACAACTTAACGATTATTCTGATACTTTCAATAGGTAGGTACCTACCTGTACCTACTACCTACATACTCGTACTAACTTACAATTTAGTCTCAACTGACTATATCTCCGAATCTCCCTCTAAATCTAGTTTCTCATTCTTTATGTTCATACTTACATGCGTGAGTGTACAATAATTTTATTATGTAGGTATGTGTATATGAATTTATAACGTGGTTTTTTCATTTTTCATGCCATTGCTCATGTCTATGTTTTGTTAACTCTTAATCTTTCTTACAACGTCGTGTCTAGAATCGTGTCGTTCTTTTAAATTTTACTTCAATCATAATAAGTGACATTCTCGATTTTTTGTCATAACTTTATCATGCAACAGTCGGACAGTCGAGTACCTATTTTCGTCATACGAGTATTTTGTGAAGAGTAGATTGGCGAGACGTGACATGGTAGGTACTTTATTTTATTCATTTATTCACTCGTAATTTTCAAATTTTATATCATTTAAAAATACATTTTCGTTTTTGTTTGCGTTTCAAGTAAAATTACCTACATCTTTTTTAGAGTATCAATACGTACTTTCGAGTCTCGATACGTATCGATACTTTGATGAAGTATCGCCAACCCTCTAGTGTAGAATTACTAATACGTAGTCATGCCGTTACCTCGGTATAACCCACTTGTTCCTTTACATTTTCTTAGTAATGAGGTATGACCGCCGCTGGGGTTGGCATCATCAACTTCACACCATTGGGTACGTGTACGTATAAAATAGGTAATCAAAATACAAAAAAATAAAAAATAAATTGTGGAGCGAAGCTCGCCTTGTTGATTTTTCATTTGAATGTTAAACGATGAGAGAGAATGCGCCAGAATCGAAATCGTTTTCCGGTTTATATTTTCTAAAAGCAGGTTTCCTCTTCTAAGGTCTAGGTAACTATAGGATTACGAATACCTGCGATGCGTACCAAATGTAGGTAGATAGTGTTTCACTTTCACCTCCTAGAAATACTCGTAACCATCGTCGCATCGTCATCTTTGAAATTTTCTAATTTTCGTTCTTCGTGTATCGCGAATTTCAATTTTTGGTCATATTTCCTCTCACCTCTCCGCTCGTACGAGTAGGTCGACGCGATTTTTGCTACAGTTTCTCATCATTCATCAGTCGTGTTGCAGTTTTTCAAATAAAATTTCGGTACACGTATACCAGCTCCTGCAACCGGTAGATGAGGCGACTGCACAGTGTACGTACGTACACCTACAACTACATACGTAATGGTGATGGTGCGGTAGTGAGATGTGAGCGGGCAACTATCCTTCTAAATTCTTTTCATTTCGTACCTACCTACCTACCTACTACCTGCGTATAAATACGCGACGCGTTGCTGGCCCTTATCGAATGCCTTTCGCAAATAAGCTCAAAATAAACACTCGATTCCCGACTTTCGACATTTGGTCGCAGAAGCGTCAACTTTATCGCACTTCACAAGCCTTATGGAAAAAAATGAAATACCGCAAATAAATTTATACGTACCTACATATAAAAACACGACTTGCCAGGTAGATAGCTCATAGCTTTAAGTAAATAATCGTCGAATCGAACGCAGTTTTCGAATTTCGACTAGTAATAAGTAAGTATGTTAGGTAACTGTATAGGTACCTATAAGCATGTAAGTACCTACTTATTACGCGTGTCTGTGTATTCGTACCTTTCGCTACGGTGACCTAGGTAGATATACGAATATGGATTGGTCGAATACCTAGATACCTAGTAATTAACTAGTTGATAACAGGTACCTAACAGCTTTTTGAATGAACACTTCTTTGTGTACTTCTTACCAGCGTCTGCGGTGCGGTGGTTTCTCAAAGATGTTATCACCGCCGATTGCTGAAAAGATTACGATGCTCTGAAGTTGAGGGGGAGTGGTGTGGTGTGGTCACTGAATTGAGTTAAGTTCACCTATGAATGTTCATTTTCGTAATGTCAACTAGAACTAAGAATCAACTGATTTTGATGTTCGGTGTTTATCGAAAAACGATGCGATGGTATTCGAGTTAACACGTAATAGGTTTGCCGATAATTTTGCGAATGACGCCTTTAGTAACGGTATCGTTTTGAACTGTGATATGTATGTATATGTACCTAGACCTACCTACCTACCTACCTACCTAGCTACCTACAGGCTACAACCTACACCTAGGTAATGTGTTTCGAATTTTGTAATGCAAGGTAAGCTCTACCTGGACCCAACTAGAACTTGCCTGGACCTACATATCGACTGCTTACGTGCTTAGATGCAGGATCTCGTAACCCACCATTTTTTTAAAAGTCAGGTTTTTGCGTTCTCTGATAGTTTAGGTAGGTACTTCAGCAACCAGAAACTGCAAAAAAAAAAATCTGACTTTTTCAAAAATGGTGGGTTACGATGTCCCGCATCTAAGCAGTCGATATATTACGTAAAGTAGATATAACGTGTAGCCGTGTAGGTCTTTCTCGTATTCATACATCGCATCGCGAATAGAAGTGTGGAGAATAGAATTACGACTATAAATTCAATTATTTTACCTATATTTTCGGCTCGGGTAATTTATCGAAGTCGTTCGCATTACAAAACAACAAAAACCGACGCAGTGAGAATAAAAAACAAAATCAACATTACGCCGAGGTGATAGGCATCTACGTACCTATATGGTATACGTAGTCGTATTTGTATGATATGGAAAGACTGATTCGGACAGACGATTTGTTACCTTGCAAAAACAGACTCGCTCGTATGTACGAGTAGCAGTACCTACCTCTTTTTCTATGTACAAATCAATTTGTATAGGTTTATGTCTTTGTACCCATTACCGCAATGCCTTTCATCTCCCAGGTTCGCCACGTCGCGTCGCACCGATGATAGTGGAAAAAATTGAAGAGAAAACTCGAATAATAGGTAGGTACGTATAGTTGCAACTTGGAAGAGATGACTGCAACGTGGCAAAATTTTTCCTCAAGATTACTTAATGTCTACCTAACTACCTATGTGTATATAACAAGTAGAAGTACGAGTACCTAGTTGAAGTATGTAAACGTACCTACAGGATCTTGCCTACATAGTGCGCAGTACGTTTATTTATAGTACATTACATACCTACCTATACACTATACAGTATTACTGTACTAGTAGTAGGTTCGAGTTATTGGCTTATTGTACGTGGGTGATACTACCTAGTGCCTATATCTATAACTATACCTAGTCATCTCCCATTCACGCTGCCACCACCGAAGAATTTTTACATCGGCATCGCCGCCGCCCAATTCTTCCTCGGCGCAGACCTATTAGCTCATGCAGCGTAGGAAATGAAATAGTCAAATGTAAATGTAACGTATACGTAAGTTAGGTACTAGGTGGAGGTACTAGGTATAGGTAGAGGTACCTACATATTACGACTTGTAAATATGCGTTCGACTCGACTCGACGCGTCGATTTGTTTTGTTAGGAATTAACGTTTAGCTTTATCCCTACGACGCGACGTAGGCCAAGCACCTAAGACAGAAAGCTTTACTCCACGCCATCCCCATGCCATTCCTTCGCAATCGCAACGCACCCCTAATTCACCTACCCACCTACGTATGCGTCGGTACCTCTCTCACTCCACTTACCTCTCATCGTACTCGAATATTGGTACTACGTGCTCTCATACACGTTAGAAAGACACCCAACTACACCTACATAAGGTACCTACTCAGGTTTGAAACGATCCTATTAAGTGTTGAATATAGGAATCGTTTTTAAAACATGTTAGCTGTTGTTACTAGAAGCAGCTAACAAATTTTTGAATCAACACCCTATTTATGATTAAGGTCGAGGAAATTTAAAATTAAATTTGAAACCGCAATTTAAATTGAAAAAAAATAATAACACCCCCCCCCCCCAAAAAAAAAAAATCTCCATGAGCTCTTGTAAAATTGGAGATTCAAATAGAATTCGTCTCT
>FIZV01070331.1:0-10527 GCA_900050545.1 Trionymus perrisii | reverse complement strand
TTTTAAATATTTATTTTTAAACGCCCAGCTACTTTGGCTTTTAGCGTCTTCAGTGCAAAGGACAATTAGTTTATAACTTTACAATTTACAAGGTAACGAAGGTGTATGTTTTAATTTTTTCTCCCTTAAAGTACCTAATTTTTTTTCAAAAAAAAATTTTTGAGATAACATTTGTTATCATTCTTTTGCACATAAGTACTCATACTTGTAATTTTTTGGGAAAATTGTAAGGTAAAATTTATAAAAATGTTTGTGTAACTTTTTAAAAAAGTGAACTGACACTTTTTTCATTAAAAAACATACATAGACTCTCTCATTATGGGATTTTTGACTTTTTTCAAGAGAACTAGAATTGTTTTGACATTTTCCTTCAAAAGAATTAATTATTCAATATTTTTTGCTGAATGATTTTTTTTCAAATTTTTAAATGACACTTTTAGTTTTTTTTTTCCTTCAGAATTTATTAATTTTTTTTGAAACATTTTTTCTTTAAAGGATTTTAAGGATTACTTTTTTATCAACTTAAATTTTCTATCACGTAAGAAACTTATTTCCGAAAAAAATGTGCATTGTTTTATAAATTTTTTACCCACACCAGCTTTTTTCATACATTTAAGAAAAAATAATTGTTTTAGTAAAATTTTTACAGTTTTTAAATAATTTATTGTTGAAAATTGTTTCAAAGTAAATTGAAAATCATTTCAAGAGGAGTTTCAATGCAATACTTTCAAAATGATTTTAATAAAAAATTTTCAATCTTTTTAAATTTAAATTTTATTTTTTGAAATTAATTAAAATGATTGTAAATTTCTTCAATTTTTTTTTTCTGGAAGAATTTTGTGCAAGAAAATTTTTAATATCTCTTTCTACGTAGAATGTATCTACGTGTGTAACGAGAATGTTTTGGTTCTTGTTGTAAATCATTTTTTAGTAATTTTTTGGACACATTTTTTTAGAGAATTTTTTCTTTAGTATAATTTTTCCATCAATTTTCATGTTCTCGTACTAAAGATTTTTTTAATAATCATTTTTTTACGTTTATAAACCTTTTCCAACGTTTTTTTCTTCAAAAATTTTTCATTAAAATTTTGAAAATTTTTTCAAAGTGAAAGAGGATTTATGAAAAAAATAATACTCCCTAAGTAGGTAATTTTTTTCCAACTTTTTTGAAAGAGATTAATTTTTTTCTTTTTGTAATATTATGTAATATTTTTTTATCTACATGTTTTTTCTCCGAAGAATTTCAAATAAGAAAATTTTCAGAATTTTTTTTTCTTACAAAGAACGGGGTTTTCTGAAAAATATTTTTTTGTTTGGAGGATTTTTTTCTAGAGTGTTTCTCAAGTATATCAACTT
The DNA here is from genome assembly GCA_900050545.1 of Trionymus perrisii. Lineage (NCBI taxonomy): Eukaryota > Metazoa > Arthropoda > Insecta > Hemiptera > Pseudococcidae > Trionymus > Trionymus perrisii. The sequence goes on along the minus strand of FIZV01070331.1, from coordinate 9,171 downwards.
TCATTTTTGTTAACATTTTAATTTTTTTTTAAATCAAAATTTGAAGAAAAAAAAATTGAAGTTTTGATTAAAATAAAATATCTTCTAAAAAGCCAACTTACCGCAATCTACTTTTCCATGAGTCCTCGAGTTGGCAAATTCGACTCCATGTTTATTGACACACCAACACATGCCGGTAGCTGCGTGACACTGCATCGCCGCGTAATATCCTTCAGAATCGCAAGAAGGAACATATATTCCAGCTAAAAGAAAACAAAGAGTGTAACAGATGAGCATTTCATTCAAATAAATACTATTTAAGACAATTCGCAGGCTTACTCATGACGCGGGGGGGAATGCGTTTCTTGACAGCGGCACAAGGTCTTTCAGATTTCATGAAGCAATAGCACCATTCAAACGGGCTGATGAATATGTCCCTGAATAAGGTGAACGAAAAAGGGTTATAAAATATATGTACATTAATTTACATAGTAAAGTAAGCGAATCGAAATAGATATGTAACCTGTTGGTATCGCACATATCAAGGAAAGGTTTAATACAGTGTTCATTTTGATCGTGTTCCAAATCGTACAATTCTTGCAATGTAAGTTGTCCATCTCCGTCTAAATCTAAATGCTTGAACATCCATATAACTTCCGGTTTACATCCGAAAGATACAATATCTAAGTAAAAAAAAAATAATAATAAAAATAAACCAAAACATAAATAAACGTAATGACGTAAAAAAAATACAAAAAAAATCAATCATTAAACGGAAATGAGAAAACCGATAAGTTTACCTTTTCCTTTATATTCAGGTCTTCTTTTGTTTTCCGCTTTGATAACGGAGAACCAATCCAATAATCGATTACCCATGCTTTTTAAAGCAGCTTCCGAGCATTCCTTCTTCTTGTTTGATTTCAACGATAGAGGCTTCTCGTCGTCGACTTCGTTTTCAGCTCGGGACCGGTCTTTTTCATAGTAATGAGGCGCTTCGGTGGGGGGATTATAGTACAGATCCTATAAAAGCGAAAAACCTTTCAACGTTTCAATTTGTACAACTTAATAATTCACAAATTTAATAATCTCAGTTCATTTCCACCTTTAATAAATTGCCTACTTCGCAATGCTCGATGAAATATTAATCTACTAACAAAGCTCGCCTGGGCGGGCAATTTTACTAGCCGTGATTAAAAATTAAAAATTAAAATTCTATCTCGAATAATTAGCATTACGGGCCGCTATTTGTTGATTATTATTTTTATTCTCTCTTTATTCTCTTTCTCATTTTTTACACAAAATCCGCTTTATTTCTATTTTATTCTTAATAAATTACCTATGCATCGTGCGCTTTGCGAAAAATCTCGTAATTTATAAAACTTAACTCGTTTGAGAGTACTGTCTTTGTACTCGAGCGAAGAACATTATTTAAATTTAAATTTCAACCAAAAAATATAAAAAAAATCACGAGCGTGGTAAATGAACTAATTCGTTGCCACTTTGAAGCCTTCGACTTTGGGTATTTCGACTCGTATTATGGTGAATTAAAAATTTATTTTCAACTTGAAAGAATTTTGAAGTTTTTTGAAATAAGAATAAGGTTTTTGAAAAGGGAAAAAATCCATTTTACAAGAGGAATTTTCGCAAAATAAAATTCAACTCCTGAACTAGCACCTACTATTTTGCGATAGGCAACTCATTTAAGGCGTACAATTCTACAAAAACATACTGCGATAAATTACTATTGATAATGATAATTAGCTACATATAGTTTCATCGATGATTTTTTTTTAATTTTACAAAATTTGAATATCAATTTTTGCCTTGTTTGAATTTTTTTTCACTTATTTAAAATCAATTGTCTCAAATTAATTCTGGTGAAAAATATTTTTGTTAAACTTTTTTTATCACATTAGGTATTGGACTTTTTTTCAATTTTTCCATCTTATTTTGGAAATTTAGCTAAATTTTTCCAATTAATTGTTTTGAAACCGTTGAAAGATTATTTTTGCTTGGAAAAAAGTATGTATTTTCATTTTTTTTTCATGACTTTTTTTCAGATAGTGTTGAAAAAATTATTAGGTATAAATTTTTATTTGACCAAATATTTCCGGAAATTAAATTAAGTATTTAATTTTTTTTTTAGATGGAAATTTTTTTAATAAGTGAACTCTTTTAGAATTGTTGAAAAATATTTTTTTATCTTTCTTCTTGAATAAACATTTTTTCATTTCAAATTTAATTCAAAAAAATATTTCTTTTAAAATAGTTGAAAACTTTTTTTCTTTAAAAAAAATATTTTCCTTTTTCAAAAATATTTTCAGAATAAATGCTGAAAAAGTACAAAAAAAATATTTTGTTTCGTTTGTTTTTTTTCAACATTTTTCTAAGATTCTTTTCAAATATACATGCATGTTTTTTTATCTCAAATTTTGGAAAAAAATAGTTTCTTTTCAATAAATTTTTGAAATTTTACTTAAGAATTAGGTACCTATTTCAGTTTAGATAATAATTTTTATTTTTTTTTATCGATAAATTGTTTGAAAACTGTTGAAAGATTATTTTGTTGAAAGAAATTTTTTTGAATTTTTTCAAAACGAATTTTCTCAGATGTTATTGAAAGTTATTTTTTATTTTTAAAATAAATTTTTGAAATTAAGCCATTTTTTTTGGCTTGAATTGAAGTTGAAACATCAAAAAAAAATTGTTTTAAAAAGTTGTAGAAAGTTCTGATATTTTTATTCGGATAAAAATTTTCTTTAATTGCGCTAAAAAATTATTTTTTCTAGATGTAGTTTTTTTTATCAAGTAAATTCTCTCGAAACTATTTTAAATTTTTTTTGAAATATATTTAAAAAATAGTTTGATATATTTCTGCTTGAATAAAATTAATGAATTTTCATTTTTTTTAAACAGGGGTTTAAATTTTTGTGCTAGAACAGAAACTGTACTACTCAAATTGATGTTAAAAAATATTTTTACCTGTATAAAAATTTTTCACTTTCTAAAAAATATAAACTTCCTTTGATTGTTCTAAAAAGAATTTTTTAGTTTTTACATTCTTTAAAAACCTAAAATGAATTTAATCAAATTGAACTAATTTTTTTTCCAATGTTGTTCAAAAAAATTTTTTGGCGTTGCCTCTGCTTTGAAGAAATGAAGGAAACCTCTAAATAAATTTAATGAAAGAAGTAGAAACCTTCTAAAAATTGTTTAATTTTTGAAGAAAAACGTTTTACACTTTTTAAAGAAAATCTTAATTTTTTGTCTCAATTTCTTAAAGAAAAATATTCAACTATTTTGGAAAATAAAATATTTTAAATTCTGTTGAAAAGAAATATTTTAATATTTAAATCTTGTTATTTTGATGTATGTTCATTAATTTAAAAAAACCTCTCCATCATTTTGAAGAAAAAATTCTTACAATTTTTTGAAGTGAAAATATTATTCAAATTTTTGAAGAAGAACCAGCTCTCAATTTTTTGGATAAAATAATACTTTAATTTTTGGAGAAAAAAAATGGTAAAAGGGAATTTAAATGATTTATTTCAATATTTTATTTGCGAATTTCACCATGAAGTACGGGTCTTTAAAGTAATAAAAATCTACAAATGTTTGCACACTCGCGCTATAAATCTTTAGAACACGAGTGAGTATGACAAAAAAAATTGGCTGCCATCTAAAGTAACCCCTACGTCTTCTTCAAAAATAATTCCCCAGCATCTAAATATAAACTTCCTTTTGAAACCCGTGATTCAAAAGTCGATACCATCTTTATTGCCAATCGTGACGGATATTCATTACAAAAGTTAGAGTAAATAAATTTGCCTGAAAATGTACACAAACTTCATGAAAATCTGTAACATAGTTCTCACTTTCGTAAATATTTAATTTAAAGTTGATTTCTCCCTTCTTTTTTTTATGTAGGTAATCAGGTTAGAATTTATTACTGCGTACATCGTAAATTCTAGAATAGATACTGTATTTGCTAGAACTCCCAATTACAAAGGAAAAACTTTCTGGTGGATAGTGTTTTGATAAAGGTAAAATTCAATTATCAAAATTCGCTGATATTGACATTTTCTTTCTCGTAAAATTACCAAAAAAGGTTACATTCGGTCGGAGAGAAAAAATAAAACGATTCATTGGGACAATTTAGCGTTTTCCAAACGTACCTACATGTATACGTAAAAATGCCGATAAAGCAGTAGAGCTTCGAGGGGAATCCCAATGGCAAAAAATATAAGATTCAAAGTAAAGTATTTACATACGTAGGTAAGGTAAGTATAAATTTACCTTATATGATTTAACGTCGTTATTCTTCGTATATTTGATGTATTTATAATGTTTATTTTCGTATTTGAAATCTTCCGGAGTCAAAGAATATTTATCGATGATATTCTGTTTGCTGTCGATCTTTTTCTTCGGTTTGTCCAACACGTATTTACTTTTTCCAACCAACGACGAAGTTGACTGCTTTTCAGTTGAATCTGCGAGAAAGTAAAATAAATAAATAAAACTCGTACAAATCTTTACAAATAATTTTCTTAATTGAAAGTATTTAAAAGCGTAAAAAAGTCGAACGCTTTAACCCGAGCTTTTAAAAACTGCCACGCCAATTACCGCCGCAAATTTGTACGGTGAAAAAATCGATCCGGGTAAGTACACGCGGTGAAAGTTTTTCAAACAAAATTTACACAACTGCGAAAAAGAAAGTTGAAACGAGAGAAAAAAAAACTTTTTGCAGCGAAATAATTAGACTAAAGAACGAAATGAAGAGCGGTATAAAAATTGGACAGCTCGTATATAAAAACGTGCCATAAGTAATTGATAAACGTTGGGTCGTTATGAAGTCACGTACTCCGAGTAAGTTTTCGGCTTTTCGCGAAAAAACACCCGAGCATAAACTTTTCGCTTTTTTTCTTACCTTTGCAGGGACAAAATCCTTTGCACACAGCTTTTATCGATGAATTATATAGACAGTTATGGTAGTCGAGACGACATATCGAGCTATATGTGCGATTGTCAGCTCCGCAGATGAATACCGGTTTCTTGATTGCACACGGATTACATTTTCTGAAATGAAAAAGCGACAAAAGTTAAAAGTCGAGAAGAAAGACCAGAGTAGAAATGTACAGGGTATTCTAAGACTAAATGCACCACCTTCAACCCAGCGATACTGCTACCCAAACTACACACGTGTATGCAGTTTGCCGATCCTCAAATTTAAAGGAGTAAAGTTATGAAAAAATTTGCATACGTTATCATGATCAGTTGCCTATCTCGATTTTGAAGTGGCAATGGTTTCAAAAAATTCAATATTTTGTCAATACAATCCATGAAGCAGGTGTAACTCTTTGAAAGGAGCAAAATCATTTATGTTAAAAATTTACCTATCTTTGAAAATGAAGGGGCTAAGGAGACTCAGATTTCGAAAATACCAATTTTTGATGCTTCATAAGACAAATTCTTCACGTAACTTTTTTCGTTCCTCTCAAAAAGTCACATTTGTTTTGTACTTTGTTTGACAGAATTTCTCTATTTTCATGTCTCAAAAGTGCACCGTAATAGTCAAGGTAGGCAATTCTTTTTACAGAAATTGCTTGTTGCCAAAACTCTTTCAATTTCAAAAATAGGCATCCCCATATAGGTAATTACCTTTTTTGTTGCCAACTGATTTTGCTTGAAAATAACAAATTTTTAAAACTTTATCGAGCCTTAAATTTTCGAGATAGGCAACTTATCATCAAAATTTATTTTGTTTGTCTACTCGAGTTATATCTGTAGTTAAAATATTTCAAACGTTTCATTTTACACCCTGTAGAGTAAATTCACTTGCGCTTTATGAATGAAAAAAAAAGATTTGAAAAATCCCTTCTGAAAATTAGTAAATCTTCAACGTTTTTAAAAAAATTCATGACTCGATGAAAAATTTAGATTTTTAATTATGATTTTTTTTATTTTCAAAATTTTTAAAAAGTTTGATGAATTTTCAAAGTTGAATCAATTTTAAAACTATCAATTAGGTAAAAATTCAAAATTTGTAAGAAGTTCAGAATTTATTGAAAACTAGAAAAAAAAACAAATGATGACAATTTAAATTTTTTAAATATTTTTAATTTAGTAGGTACTTATTATCTTTAAAATTTGCTGGAAATCCAAAGGATCAGTTTTGATTTTGAAGTACCTACTTATCTTAGAAAATTCAGTTTAATTTTTTAAAAAAAATGTAAAATCAATTTTATAAATTTGAATGATGGATTTTTAAAATTTGTTAAAAACCCAAAATTTTACCAATTTTTAAAAATGCAATAAATCTTTGAAATTTTAAAAATTTGAGAATAATTATTTTTCAACTCAAATAAGCTTTAATTTAAAAAAAAAAAATTGTTCTAAAGGAACCCTATTTCAAAAATCACTTCAGATCTGAAAACCGAATTTTGCGAGAATCAATACAAATTTTTATTTTCATCCAGAAAATCGCTTCAATTTTTTAGTAAAAAAAATTGCAGGTATTTTGTGCAAATTTTTATTTTTTCCTTCAATGAAAAATTTGTGTTCAATTGGGTGAGCTTTAAATTTAGTAATGAGAAAAGTGTTTTTAAATTTCGGCATAAACACAGAAATTTTCATAATTTTTTTGGCGCAATAAAAGTAAATTTTTTACTAAACTTTAAAAAATTATTATAAAATTTTCAGAAAATTGAAGAAAATTTTTCACAAGCGTTAGAGCATTTCCAGGTAACTTTCAAAGGATTTTTCACAAAATTTCAGACAATTTTGTTGAAATTGAAACAAAAAAAAATTAATTAAGAAAACATCACTAAAGTTTAAAAGATTATTCCAAAAATTTAGAGAAGTCACAAAATAGAAAATTTTTATGGAATTTGCCACAAAACGTCAAAATAATTTCACAAATTTTTCAACAGAATTCTAGAAAATCTTTCCCAAAATTTTAAAAAAATCAAAAGATTTTTAAAATTTTTTTCCACAAAACTTGAGAGAAGTCTTGCAAAATGTTGGAAACTTTTTCAAAAAATTTCATCGAATTTCAGAAAAGTTTTTAAGAATTTCCATCGAAATCTTTGAAAATTTTTCAAAAAAGATAATTCTGATCTCATACGTTTGCAAAGTCGAAAAATCGATAAATTATTTAAAATTTTAAAATCAATAAAGAGTGTTTCGTTGTACTTATTGCTAAATTTTCGCGATATGAAATTTTAAAAAGTAAAATTAAGTAAGCAGAGTTCTAATTTTTTTGAGAAGGTAGAGGGTTACTAAATTTTTGATTATTTTTAGTAGGGAAAAAAGTTGTGATTTAAAAAAAAAATCATTTCCTTAGACACCATGGAAATTGTTGATGTAATTGAAAAAACTTTTGCTTATCAACTCGTCGTATTTTTTTTGCGTCATTTTTGATAATTTTTTTGAATTGCTTGTTTTTTACTTTTTTTCGCAGGATGTTAATGATGATTTTACTTAAAATTTCTTGTAAAATTTCTTGAGGAATGCTTCTGCCATATTGCTTTTACTTCTCGAAAAAATTCCACGATTTATATTAATCGAATTAATTTGATTTAAAGAAATGACGGGATATCTTCTTGTATAGCCTTCAAGAAAATGTAGTATTATGTATTTCGGTCAGATTGCTTCTAACGAACTCTATCCTCTTCCCCTGTCTCGTTCAACGTTTAAATACATGAATGCGTTTCCTTATTCGGTATCCTCCGATTAAAAAAAGAAGTAAAAGAGTACTTGAAAATATCTGCGTGAAATTCGATAGCGATTTTCTGCTGCGTTGCTGATGATGCTACGATTAAGTCACACCTTATTACCAAATCATTGTTATGTAATAAACTGAATGATAAGGCGTTATTTCGATTAATTAACCGGTACGCTGACGGATCAGATAATCGTATATGGTTTACCTGGATAACACAAAAATGTCATCAATGTATACCTGTTTATTGGCGAGATGATTTCGATCATTGTCCTATCTGCGTTTAGGTAGCGGTGAATTTTTTTCCAGATTTGTGGAGTTTGGAAGTGATAACGAAACAATTGCGATTTCTTTTCAACGGTTCAAATTCTACGATATTTTACATATAAGTATTGTGTTTGTAAAAGTAATTAAAACGTTTTCACGCGGTGGTTACGTTGCGAGATGAACTGACTGAGTAGATATTGTGTGATGTATAGTTGCCTATTGTATACGTACACTGTACAGTGATACTCGAAACTCGATTAACGCAACAACTGTAAGGACAATGCCGAATAAATTTTTAACATCGTAACGTGTGTTTAATGAATAATCTCCGTCGTTCACATACCATAACAAATGACATGTTGACGATTTACTTCAAATGAATAATTTTTTCATCAACAAACATCCATACCACGTGCTATCATGTACTAAAATAAGTTTTTTACCTGATTATGGACTTCGAGGTGGAGTAATTAATAACCACGTATAGATGTAATTTGCAAAAGGATTAAGAGGAGGAAAACGTTCAAAAACAAATCCTAAAATTACAGGTACGAAATTACTTACGAAGAGGAAGAGGATGTTAATAATTGGCGGATTTTCATACGACGAGGGCAGCGCACACACGACAGTGACAAAAAAGGAATTAGAAGTGGACTTGGTGACGTATGTGTATGTGTATACGGAGACGTATCTTTTATGCGTTTATTAGCGTGGGTCGCCACTAAAACCTGGGCACTCGTTATCAACAGACACGTAACAATACTGATACGAGTGGATAGCTGTATGTAATTATTTTACATTGCCAGGGACTGGTATTAGTGTAGTTGTATGAATATACTTTTTTATCTAGCTGGTACTGAAGTTTTGCAGTTTGCCATGGGCACTCACAGAATTTTCTCATGAGGTAGCAAGAGAAAAAGCTGGTAGCGTAGTTTTACCCTCAGCTATGTATGTGTAAGATTCGTTGAATATTTATCAATTTTCCAAAATGATATACCATTTTAAAATGTTATCAATTTTTTAAAAATTTTCAATATTTAAAAATTTTTTAAATGTCTCCGATTTTCTAATTTCTGAAAAGCCTTCATTTTTTAGATTCTTCAATTTGTCTCAATTCCTTAATTTTTGTATTTTTTAATAATTTTTCAACTTTCAATTTTTTTTTAAATTGACTTTTTAAATTAATTTTTTTTTTAATATTCATT
>FIZV01070314.1:0-22198 GCA_900050545.1 Trionymus perrisii | reverse complement strand
CAATGAGTACTATCTACATTCTGCACTTCAACTTGGGTAGTTTTTAACCAAGACTTTAAATCATTAACGCTACAATCGCAAGTAAATCTATTTTTATGAATATCCACAGTGAATTTGCGTTCTTTCGAAAAAGCATCGAAAGTTGCTAAATCTTCGCGACTAAAATGATTGATCTCGTTAGATTGTAAATCTAAATAACGTAAATTTGGCAAACATTTGACATCAAAATTCAAATTCCGTAAATTGTTGTTACCCAAGTGCAAATCCATTAGATTTTGTAAATCGCAAAAAACACGTTTATCAGCAAAACTACTGATTTCATTTTGCTCCAAATGTAATTTGATCAGCTTAGTTAGATTACTATTGATGAATATGCTGTGGAGTTCTTCTGCTAAATCAGCCGAACTGTTATCTAAAAAGGCGTCCGTGAGGTGCAATTCCTTCAAATTTTCAAAATTTGAGAACACCCTGTGAAAAACACAAAGTGTTGTAATGATAATTATTCTTAACTTTTTTAGATTTTGAAAGTATTCCCTACCTTGGATGCGAGTTTTTTGTTAACGTTATAGAGTTGTGATCCAATATAAGTCGTTCTACCACAGGGACGTGATGAAATGTTTTTCCTTTAATTTCTTCTATTCCATTGTCAGTCATATCTATGACTATCAGCTTCGTTAAATTTTTTTCTGAACCGAATATATTCACTGGTAATACAGGCACATTATTTCCTTTGAAAATAAATACCTGAAACGAAGAAAATGGAAATGGTATTTTGTTTGGTTAAACGATAATGAAAGAGATCACTTCTTTTTTTTACTCACTTCAGTTTCTGCAGGTAAATTTTCCAATAATTCTACATTCGTGGAATTGATTCTAGCGTTGCTGCAATCGGTGATGTACATGATTTGATCGTAATATTGACCAACACCGCATTTACAAACATTGCAAAGATCTCCATAAATAAAAGATAGCGAAGAAATTACCATAAAAATATATATCATGATGAAAATTTAACACACGAACATGGATTAAGCACATTTACGATTCGAAGTTAAGATAACTAAATATCAAAATGTAATGCATGGTAAAAATAATTTTGATACCAAACATGATCATAATAGTCTTGAATCCTCGATATAACTAAACGATTGCAGTCGCTGCCGTAGGCCGCAGGATAGGATGAAAGGATGAATGGAATGGAGTTCGGAGTTGAAGTTGATATCCCATCCACAGCTTACCACAGCTTCACAGCTCGAGCTCGTTCGAGGAGGACGCGGGCGGTTCCAGTTACCAGTGTTGACAAAACATAATTCTGTACACTAAAGCACCGAAGATGGGAGTCACATTTTTTTCGTTGATTTTTTTCAACTCTAGGTTTTTACGTTTTTTGATTTTTTGACACTTGTAGGTTCATAAACTATGAAAATCTCGAAGTTGAAAAAAATTGGACTTCCATCTTCGGTGCTTTAGTGTACAGAATTGTAAAAACGGAATTTTTCCAATTTTCGTTTTTTTTTCTTTCGTTTCTTTTTTTGTCAATTGTGCAAAAACGCAATCGCAAAAACCAAAACGTCAAAATCTGACATGGAATGACCCAGGGAAGGGGCCCCAGGGCCAGGGAGCAAGCCAACAGATGCACGTCAATCAAGAAGCCACCGAGGCCACCCTACCAATAATCTTTGGAGAATTGCTGGAATTTCGAATTCGAAGGATGATTCGAAGTGCGAGCTGCGAGGGCATGGAAAAAATTGAAAAATGTTTTTACCTACAAGCTTAAATTTTTTTATAAAATTTAAATTTTTTCTGAGATTTTTTTCTCGCGCTCCGATCTTTTTTTTTTTAAATTAATAGAATATTGAGCCTTTGAGGATTTTTATATCGATTTTTTGATTTGAATTTTCATCTTGTTGAAGAAAAAAATCATAAAAGAAACTTGAAAATTTTTTTCCACCAAAACAACTCTTGAAAAAAAACCTCTGAAATTTCTCAGTTTGCTGTAAAAATTCCCGAACATCCATTTTCATAAAAAAACCTGCACTTTTTTGAAAGTAAGTAGAAAGAAATAATTTCAGTTGTTTTATTTTTAAATTTGAAATTTTGTATACATTTTCCCAAATTTATTGATAATCGCAGTATTGAAAAATAGCAAAATACCTTATGCTGAAAAAAAAAAAATAATAATAATAATTGAAGGGTGATTGCTGATTTTCCAAAACGCATCATCAGGAAAAAAAAATTTGAGAACCATGTAAAAAAAATATTGAGTCAAAGATACGTACATGTAGTCTAGTCTTCAAGGAATTTTGTAGCGATTTTTAACAAAATTGATATTCCAAAATGCACTAAATCCAAAGTTACAAACTTTTCGACTAGGTTAGGTACATTACATACGTATTTCTTACTCAATACGTTTTTACATGGTTCTCAACTTTTTTCTTTTTTGCTGATAGTGCGTTTAGGAAAATCACCATTCAATTACAATTTTATTCATAAACTTGATTTTCCTTTCCACCACAGTATTTTTGGTCAAGCACTCATCATCAGTTTTTAAAAAAATAAATTTCAGCAAGTATGAAACGAGAAAGAAATCTTCGAAAAGTACTACTTTTACGTTCGCAGTTGAATTTAGTCATTGTGGATAACTTATCAATTCTTATTTCTTACGACGTGAAAATAAAATTGTCTAGCTGTTTTAATAAATCGTTGTTAATTCACTTTTGACGCTAAGAAATTCTTTAGATTTGAACCAATATCGCAAATCTGATTATTATCCATCATTATTAAAATACATATTTTATTCGTCCATAGTAAGATTACCGTAATTTTTAATACATATCATTTCGTAAAAAAGTAACAGATCGACAAAGTGAAAAGTTTATTCTTCAAGATAACAACGCTACGCTTCAACTTGTCCTTTATTCAATTCAGCCAAAAATTCTTCTTTCTTATCGGCGATACGTTGTTTGCGTTCTTCAAGAGTCAATTTAGCAGCGTTCCATCTCTTCTTGACAACCTTACTCTTATCCTTTTCTGATGGTTTCCTAACTGGATCAGCGCGAATGGCTTCGTGAGCTTTAGTATACATTTGCTCCAACTAGATAATGAAACGAGTAGGTTAATCAAATGCAGCGAAACTGATCGAATAAAAATAATTAAACTAACCTGATCAGCGGTAATTCCGAGCTTGATATATTTCGAAAATTGCTTCTGATAAGCCTCTTCGTCATCCTCTTGCAACTGACGCATGTAATCAGCAACGTGACCACCAAAAATGTGTTTACGGTGGACTTCCGCGTCGTAAGATTTACCTTCCGCGCTGTATCCTGGGAAACGTTTCGTGCTGAGAAAAAAATGGAAAATCAAATATCCACTCAGGTTATTATATACTAGCAAGTAGCACGAACCTGTGTGGGATATTAATTCCACCGTCAACGGCGCCTTTCATGGCCCCAAATACACGAGCTCCGGTGCTAGTTCTCGTAAGTCCAACGTCTAAATTACAACGGAAAGCGTTAGGGCCTCCTTCTACTGGTTCAACTTCGAATTGTTCGGCCGTAACTTCCGTGCATCCCTCGTACAAACGATCCAATCCCAATTTCTTCAACAACTGCAATTCAAAACAAAAATAAACGTGGTACTCACTACGGAATAAATCGCAGTCAACGGAAGAAGCAACGCTTACTCTACGGGCTACCAGGAGACCGGTACAGTAGGCGGCAGCATAGTTGGTCAAACCAACTTTGACACCGTATTGTGGGAGTTCACTGCTGTAAGCAGCACAAACGATAATGTCACCAACAATTCGGGAATAAGCGATCTAAAATGAAAACGGTCATTTAAATTTGATTCATGAATAGACGATGGGGAATGAACTACTTGAAACATACCTGACACGTAATGTTGGTATTTGAAAACCGGACGATCAACCGATATTTAGGAGTAGCATATTTATTCTTATCTTGTACGACCAAACGTTTACGGGCGTAGTAGTCGGTTTTTCCTTCGCGACGCCTTTTGAATTTGACTTGGTATCTCTTGAAGTATTGTTTATTTTTGACAACTTTAACGAAGCCCTGTAGAAAAAATACGGTGTGAGATTAATATTTTAGCAAAGTAAGAGACTAACATAAGGCGTTATAGCAGTTATATTTAATGCCCAACACTTCGATTATCAAATAGAAGAAGCAGTGGTATAAGGTTGAAATAGGACCAGTGTGCAAAAAAATGATGAAGGTACTTACCATGGTGTTTTAGGGTTTTACGAGTACTCTGTACCTGAAACACGACCCTGGGGGTGATCGATTCTAAATTGATAATTAGAAATTCCCTAACTAGAATATAAGCGGAACGTTGTTAAAATAATTTCACATTTCACCACAAATTGCCACCAGACTAAAATTCTACAACGTGCATTCTATTTTACCGAATACCGAAATTGACGTAGACCTTGCATCGAGGAAGGAAAATTTGGCTGTTTTTTAAAGATTGATCAACAAAATTAAGAAAACGCCTTATATTCTTCACAACTATGAAACATCTTAAAGTGTTATTTCGCAGTTTATGCTTCGGTTCTCAGTTAGCGCTTGTACGCGGTTGTGAGAAAAAATATAACTACTCACGCATGTGCAATGCGTGCAAGTGCAAAAACGACTTGCACAGGCACAGTTTTGAGAAATGCGCATGCGTCTTCTACAAAATGATAACAAAAATATTTTTCTATTTTCTGATAAGAAATTTTGATTCAAATTTCAAAATTTTTGAATTTTAATTTAAACTTTCGCTTGATCTTTTGATTAGAAACTGGTTGTATTAAAATAATTAATGTAAAATGCAAAATTTTCATGGAATTCTTTTTCGTATTTCAAGATGCAACACTCTAAATTGCATTACCCAACGACAACTCTCTGTATTTTCAAAATATACTACGATTTCATCACTTCCAAACAACAAATTGACCGGTAATAAAAAAAGTTTACCAAGAAAAGAATTCTTAGAAAACTTTCTGATATCTTCCTCTCAAATTCGTTTAAAAAGTTATAATGATTACCGCAAAAAGGTTAGTCTCTTAATATCTTTGAAGTTTAATAAGAACTTGCATGGGTGTTGACGGGGCTACGGGGCTAAAGTGAGCAATAATATGTAGTCCCTTGATAAATTTCAAATTTGCTTGTAGATGCTGGGTGTTAATTTTTTGCAATTTCGTCTAATGTTGCCATTAAATTTTTCAGTCAAATTCCTCGGAATATCAGAGCGGTTCTGATTCAGACTCGGATGATGATGTTCCCCAAGAACTCCAACACGGTTCTAAGGTAGTCCAAATCCAAACAGATTCTTTACGATGTGATTTAATTTTAAAAAATGGGCTCGGAATTTCCAGAAAGTAAGGTCACTTTTCTCTCACAATTTAAGTTCATGAATTAATTTCATTACAAAACGTTGCAGTAAATTGGAAATGTATTTCTACGAAGGACGAATTAGGATCAACGGATCTAAAATAATGAAAAAAAGTGCCAATGTAAGGCAATTTTTTCTGTTCGCTTTTTTGTTCATTATAATTACATTTCTAGTAGTTCTATGTACTGATCTTTTTGTCTCTGTAGGTGAAAGTGGGAGAAGAAGTGGATTTAATTAAAAAAGTCGATGAAGAAAGTCCTAATTTACTGCACGTGGGAAGAGTTGAAATTCTCAAAGCGAAACCATCCGGTGACTTTATTCTTTTAACAGTTCGAAAATTCAAAAACCTGTTGATAGAAAATTACCAACAAGATCCATGGGAAGAAAAACTACCTGAAAAAGAAAAGGATGAAGATGAAGAGAGTAATGATACAACGAGTGATAAAAAGAGATGAAATACTTACAATTTTCATCGTTATATATTTTTTTGTTAATAAATTGTAAAATAAAATTATGTAACTGGTTTATTTAGTGGAGCAGTCATTTTATCTGTTCTCATTATGTGGACTCGTTTCAGTTTGGCATGAGGTTTCAACTGTAGCAAGTGGCGTCTTCTAATTCAAAATAAATTTTGTGATTATCTAAGATTACTGACAAATCAGCTAAAAGTAATGGGAATAGTTTATTTTCGCTGTACAGTTCTCAAAATAAATATACTTTTTAGAACAAGTACGAAATAAGTTATGGTAACACAATTTTTAAACTGGATATACAATGTTAAAAACAGAATAAATTGGAAGCTCAAAAATTATAAATACGCTAAATTGAACCGCATTCTTAAAAAACATAATGGAACTCCACAATAAAAATATTTTAAAAATTGAAACATTTGAATTGTTTAATAGGTCGACAATCATGTTATATATAAATAATTTTAAAAGTAAAAATAAAATACAAATTTAAAAATTAAACACACCATACCAACGATATATTTACGTGAATTTAAAAACCACCTTTCTCCTCTTTGGTAAATAAAAAAATACGATTTTCTACGATGACTAGTGGAAACCTGTTCCCTAAATATGAAAAGTTTAAGCCAAAGCCGATGCTGGCAACGAGCTATGCTTCGGTTTAGTTTTATTTAAGAAAACTCGAATACAACCGTTGAAATCTGCACTTACTAGGACGTACCCTTGGGCCCCTTGTGTATGCTGAGATAACAAAGGGTCGTCAGTTTGTGCCTCGGCTTCTTTTTTTTTCTCCTCCAGTTGTTGGATAATGACACTCGGATTAGGAGCAAAAATAGCGCAAGTAACCACAGCATTGTGAGCTTTGATACCTTCCCAAAAATCATTTCTGTCTCTTCGGACAGATGGAAATTTGGAATAATCGTGGTGTGTTTTCCATATATAAATGCATTGGTTTTCTGAACCGCATACGATGAATTTACCATCGTGGCTGAAACTGGCTTTTATTTGGCTACTGACATTGACGTATCCTTTGAAATAAAAATAGAATCAAGTTAAAAAATATCACAAAAAGAAAATTTCCCAATAAGTAACGTACCTTTATACTTGCACGATAAATTCAGATCGATTAAATCGTACAATCGAATCCTGCTATCGTTTGAAGTAACCAGAATCTTATCTTCACCAGGCATTGGTTCGATACCGCTGATTTTACGACCTCTGGAATTTTTACCCCGAGTTGACCGAACGTGAATTTGCGTATGATAGCGCAGCTGATCGGTATTGTAAAATATACATCGTCCGTCGTACGACCCAACCACAGCGAATTTTCCATTCTGACAAAAGTTAGCTGCCGTAATTAATTTAGTCGAGCCATCGATTTCAGTCCAAACAGCCACTTTTTTATCAGGAATATTCCACAATCTTAGTTTACCATCTAGAGAGCCACTCAAAAAATATCTATCGTCCTTTGGTAGGAAACAAATAGCGGTAACGAAATCTATGTGTTGAAAACAACACAAACACTCTTTTCTGGAAATATGCCACAAACGAACCGTTTTATCCATCGAAGACGAAAGAACAAAATAATTTTTAGACCAAGATACGTCCAATAAGTCCGAAGTATGACCGGTATATGTGCAAAATGGTTTTGGCATAAAAGGAGTATTTTCATCGGCTCCAGCTGCACCAGAAATGTCGCCTAAATTTAAATTAGGATCATCGACGGAATGTTGCGACACTAAAGACTCTTGCGATGGAGTTGGAGATGACTTTTCAGCGTTGTATTTAGTTCGCATTTCCTGGAAATACGTATAAGCGCTGCGTATAACCCAAATTCGTAATATACGGTCTTGTCCGGCAGTAGCTAATAGTCTGCCACATGATGAAAATTTCATACACCAAACCGGACCAGCGTGTTCGCCGCTTAATTCCTGTAAAACATTTTTATTTGATGAATATCACATTTTATAATATAAATGTATTTAAAAAAAAAAAAATGATCATTACCTGGACGTGTTGTAAGGCTAAAAATTCGAACGGACCCTTGTGGCTGTTTGAAGCACGTAACTTGAACGGTTCATTTTGTTGGTTAACGTCGTCACGAATATCGGTAATGTCTTCTTTGTGACGAACGTGCGAAACCTCTTGGGCGATAGTTTTAGCTTTACTAACAGTTTTGCGAACAGTAGAACCGAGGAATCGTCTAAATTTAGCAGTTCGTTTCATCACAGTTACCGAATCTGTATCGCCATCTGTCGTAGTAGCGAATGATTTTTTACTGTCTATGCTTTCTTCGTCGGATTCTTTTCTTTTTTCCAAGTTCGAATTGCTAACGTATTCGGAAGTGAGTCGCATAATGTGAAGGGACAGCGGGTTCATGCATTGGGGTAATTTATCTTCGGCTATACTCAAAGGTACTCGTT
This sequence comes from Trionymus perrisii, assembly GCA_900050545.1. NCBI lineage: Eukaryota > Metazoa > Arthropoda > Insecta > Hemiptera > Pseudococcidae > Trionymus > Trionymus perrisii. The sequence continues at coordinate 13,911 of FIZV01070314.1, read as the reverse complement.
CTCCGGTATCTAAGTTTAATACGGTTACTTGTTCCAATATTTCCTGAAAAGATTCCAAAGCAATTATAAAATAATAGTACACCAGGTATTCGATAATGATACTTTTTCGAGGTACCATATCCGTGAGTTGTTTTCCAGAATCAGTTCGTGTCCGGACGAACATGTTTAGTTGATGAGGTATCTGATTTTCATCTCCTGTGCTTTTTCGTCGTTCTTTATTACGCTGAGGACTCACACCGAATCTTAAACCTAAGCCAGCTCTAGTACCACCTACGCTATGACTACTAGCGGAAGATAACGGATATGTGCTGCTATTTCTTGCCAGACTAGGATTACAATTGGAGTTTGGTAAAGGGTACGTGCCACCACCGCAGCAAGCCGAAAATTTGTTTTTAGATGGTTCGTAAATTTCGTTCGGGCTATCAATACTTTCTGCGCGTTTGCTTTCTTCGTCCTAAAAATTTAATCGTTCCTGGTAGTAGTTTAAAATAAATTACAATTATGAGTCGTGTGATTGTTTTCCACTTGCCTGAGGTTTAACCACGTATTCGCCCTCTGAAGCTAATTTTATGTCCAACGAATGCTCTAATTCTTTGGTTAAATTCTCAATGGTGGTTTGAGAATTATACATCGGAATGTTTTCCTAGAATTTGCAATAAAAATTAGTCAAATTCGAGTTGAAATTCCATCAACCATCGAAGTATAAATATTACCTTGCTCGAAGTAATTGACATAGAATCTGAACGTTGCAATGGTACAGAAACTGACTGTTGCAAAGCTGCTTTGAGCTTTTTTTTACGCCTCGGAGGAGCAACGGGAGCTTGCTCTGTAGTGCTTTGAGACTGTTTGGTATCCAGACGATTGAAAGAATTGGAATTTTTTGTACTAGCTATCACATCAGGCTCTTGTAATTTGGGTAAAGGAGTAGCCGTAGATTCTTGGTGTTTCTCTTCGATTTTTTCTACAGACGGTTTTCGAGTTTGTTTCACTTTATCCGATGGAGCAGTGTTCTCAATTAAAGTATCCGATGACCCGGTAACTGATGTCGATTGTTCTTCTCGATTATCACCTATAAAGTTGACTAATGTAATATCGTAACCAAGAATCAATTTTTAATAACAACAGGAACGCACTAATTTGTTCTGAATTGCCGCTAAGTATTCGCCCTACACGCCCTAAAGATGTCATGCTTTGTACAGAAAGGGTATCGTGTTCAATTACTCTGAACGGATGCAACATTTTATTCGATGGAACCGTGAATACATCGTCAACCGAAGATACTTGACTGTCCACTGGAGAGTTATTACTAACCGCTCCATCTTCTTCTTCGTTTTGCATACGTTGACGTAACTCTTTAAATTTGTCCCAGCTGTTTTTGTCTTTTTGATTGTTGTTCAAAGCGTCCTGTAAATCCGATTTTAAAATAAGTACAGCTTCGAAGTATTTGTAAGGAGTCTGGATAGAATGATAAAATTACCTTTTTGTTGATATCTTTAGCGGAATGAGAAGGTTTTAAGGTAAGATCGGAGCCAAATTCGGACTCCGAAGACAATTTAGTTGACCGTCGAGCTGGTTTAGCAAATCTGTTCTGAGAGTGTTCATTTTCATTCTTGCCTACTGGAGAACTGTAGAAAAAAAGACAATTTACATTGGTACTTCGATGAAACAAATTTTCATGAATTTACTTACGTGTTGACTTCTTCAGCATCAAAAAATTCTTCATTATCGCTACTACTGGACATTTTTAAGTAGTTCAATGTAGGAGAAAATAGTAAAAAAAGCTAGAACCGTAACAGATTAATGAACATAATCGTAAATCGTACTAATAAATTACAAAAATTTTATGAAATAAAAAACCAGAAAATCAATTTAAAATTTGGAATTAAGAAATTATTCCTGTTGATTGAAGATAACAACTTATCAAATTCAAGGTTTTTTTCCCCTTTCCCCTTTTCCCACGGTTATCACAGTTTTTGAACTGGATAATTTCAAAACAATTAACAATAAAATACGGTAATTTTCAAAGAACTACAAGTAAAATACTGAAATTTTCTATGTAAAAACGTGAAAACCAAATTTTACCTCTGCAAAGTTCATTCAACGTTTTTTTGATTGGAATTTTTGCAAAAAGACAGCGCTAATCGCGGAATTTAGACAATAGCCAAGGTAGGCAAACATCAAGGCATCATGCTCGAACCTAAACAAATTTTTAGTTACCTACTTTTCGGCGTATTATTTCGAGAGAAAAAATTTCATTCACAATTTTACGGCTTTTGTCTCAATATAACTTTTTTTCGACTCTTCTGAACAAAAAATTGTCGCGAAAATTGTACTAAAAAATTGGTTGATCGTAGAAATACAAAGAGTTACGATTCAAATAGTGCCTTTGTTTATGTCACCTTACATAGGATTCAAACGGAAAGAATTTTAATGCGAGAAGCATTATTTTATACCTCGATGGTTATTGTAAATTCATCAGCACGTTTGTGGAACTTCTCCAATAAGGATTAAAGTTTCTGTTTTTGATCGCTACTATTTTCATTGGTGATTCTTGCGTGATTAATTCGTTTCATTCACTTTGTTAGTTTTTAAGTATTACAATTATGGACGACTTGGAAGTTGAAGTAGTCGGCGAAAACGGAGCCCTTTACAAGGTTTGTAATCAAGTAAATTCAATTTTGCCTCTAGTAAGTTGTTAATTTTTGTCCTATCCTTATATCGAATTCCGCCGCATGAATCCCATCTGCAGCTATTTTTGCGGCCTATCATGTTCCCTTTGCACCATCTTAACAATTGCTCTATCATGCTTGCTATCGTGTTCAGTAATAAATTCCATCCAAGCTTTATCTTGAATGTATTTGTAATCGATTCGTGATCAAATGCCGAGTACGTCAGATTGGAAACTCCCACAGATGCCAGCGATTCCCTTGATATATATTTCTTTACCTCAACTGATCTTTATATTTTTGGGACATTTGCTTTTCAAACGTTTGACTCGAATGATCATTTTCATTCATTCGGGGTTGTAACCACTCCTATTTATCTAATCTGAAATTTTAATCGTTTCTGAGAACTTCACTGCGTTCATCCTAATTCAGAGAGTAGTAACGTTTTTCGGATACAAATGAACAATGATTTTGATATTTTGATGTACCTATTTTTAAATGTATCTTGTATCATTTCTAATCATCTAGAAAGTAGTTGTGACTCATTCTGATTTTTCTCGATATACTTATTTTTCAAGAATAACCGATGTGTTATGGGATGTGTTTTACCCTGAATTATTCCTTATTTCAATAATTAACGATTACGAACAAATTAGACTTTGTTAGAAATTTTCTTTATTTCCATCCTAGGCCCGTCCCTGATATTTCTTTGATGAATTAAATGTGTAATTTTTTCGACTAATATTTGTTCATTTTTAGGCTTTCGTAACCGATGTCTTTGATAATGAAGTTCAAGTAGTGTTCGAAAACGAGTAAGTATAGAAAGAGATACATTTAATCAATTATAAAACTTCCAACTGATGATGTTCATTCCCTCAGATGGCAACCGGAGTCCAAATTCGCCTTTAACTTAGTCAAATTACCATCGAGAAATACCAATCGTGAATTCTCCGAGCACCAAGAAGTCGAAGTCTTTTCCAAGTCAAACGACCAAGACACTTGTGGCTGGTGGAAAGCAGTTATTAAGGTGAATTGAAAACCGAACACGTCAGAACGTTCATTTCATTCTAACCGGTAACTCATTGTGATCACGTTTCGTTTGTTCCCAGATGATCAAAGGAGAATTTCACGTCGTCGAATACGTAGGCTGGGAAAACACTTATACCGAAATCGTACCACCAGAACGTTTACGACATATAAACTCAAACCCAACGATAGATCGTAATACGTTTTTTAAATTCGAAATCGATGTGCCTGATGATTTGAGAGAACACGCTAAACTGGACGGTGCTCATAAAGAATTTCAAAAAGCGATTAACGCCTCCATTTGTAGATATTTAGCAGACCAGGGCAAGTTAGTTGTAATTTCAAGATGTGACCAGTCGCAAAAACTGGCAACCATGATGAAAGATATGCATTTCCGTAATCTCAGTCAAAAGATATTACTTTTAAAAAGAACCGAAGAGGCTGTTAGACAGTTAGAATCTACGAAACTACAAAATGTAGGAGGGTAAGTGTCGTTATCATTACACAAAAGCTGTATTCTGATTATAATGAATTAGTACCGAGTTCGCTTTGTATTAATGTTATGATTTTGTGAATATTGATAAAAACGAGATAAACCATTAATATCGTCTCGTACTAATGTGTCTGATAGCGAGTTTCATTACTTCTTAAAGTACTTTTTTCAAGTCAACTGTGCTAAACAATTTCCAAGATTTTTTTTTCAATATTCAAACGAAAAGTTTTTTGTGATGGGATGGGAAGGGGGAGGGGATTGATTTTTAAAAAACGTTCCTATATCAAAAATAAAATATGTTGCAAAAAATCATTCAACCATAAGATTGCTTTTCAAATACGATACATTTTTTTTTCAATTGATCGAAAAATACTTGGAAATAGTTTCGTTATCACATACAATGACTAATACCAAACAATAAACACGTACCAAATTCCAAAGCTTGCATTACTTAAAGAGATTTCTTACGTATCACGACTGACATTTATTCATTTTTTCCAGATTTTCCGATGAATTTCAAGTACGTGAAGATTTAATGGGCTTAGCCATAGGAGCACATGGTTCAAATATTCAATTAGCTAGAAAAGTCGAAGGTATTACGAATATAGAATTAGAAGAACCCTCATGCACGTTTAAAATTTACGGCGAAGTAAGTCAATTGAGAAAACAATGTTACAAAGCGGACGTCTAGCAATGTTTTTTACACAACAAATCTTTTCTCAGACCGATGAAGCAGTTAAAAGGGCTAGAAATATATTGGAATATAGTGAAGAATCAATTCAAGTTCCTCGCGATCTTGTCGGCAAAGTTATAGGCAAAAATGGTAGAATTATTCAAGAAATCGTGGACAAAAGCGGTGTTGTGAGTATTTTACATCTGTCGTGATATGTCGAACGATTATATTGTTAAATATCATCTTATCGTATTTCTTCGTTTGCAAAGGTACGTGTTAAAATTGAAGGTGATAACGATCCTCAGCCGACGACTCCCCGAGAAGAGGGTCAAGTTCCTTTCGTTTTTGTAGGCACAGTAGAAAGTATATCGAATGCTAAAGTTCTTTTAGAATATCACTTAGCCCATTTAAAAGTAAGCTTTACCTGGTTTAAACCTTGGTCAAAAATCTACGACTCGATTTAATCGAATGATTTTTTCGATTGCAGGAAGTCGAAAAATTAAGGCAAGAAAAAGTCGAAATTGATCAGCAATTAAGAAGTATGCATGGCACCAGTATGGGATCAATGCAAACTTTCCCCACTCAAAGAAGAAATGATCGGTAAGGATGTAGAAAAATATTCATTCGAAAAGATTTCGACTTTGATATTTTATTCGGGTTTATGTTTTTGCAGCGGATATAACTCGGATATGGAAAGCTCACAGGGTGGTGGCCGCGGACGAGGCGGTAGTATGAGAGGTCGCGGAAGGGGAGGCGGCAGAGGTAACAGAAATGATTCACGATTTAATCAAGGTAATTATCGTTGATTTTGTAGGAATTCAAATACAATTTAGCTAAAAATCATATCTTTCGCAAAGTTGATTTTTTTTTGTAAACAAGTTGGTGAAATTTTAAAAATTATGTTGATTGACCTTCTAACACTGAAAAGTGGATCAATGAATACAGTTTTTGCTCAAAACTGTTTTTCCACTATTTCTTTAATTTTGAACCCATTTTGATTTTTTAAATTATAATTTTTGAGATGGAAAATGGAAAAGTATACATATATATAAATATACATATATTAAAAAAAAGTTAAATCATACACATTCTTACTAATCTACGAATATTTTTTTTCGATTTTGGCCTCGAAATAGGTTCAAGACACCAGACACCTGAGAATTCCGACGAAAGATTACCCCCTCGCCAATCTAGCTATCAAGGAAACAATACCGGCGACTCGTCGCGACAATCTCAAGGCGGCTACTCGATGAGAAACAATCGTTCGTCCAGAGGAGTACCTCCACCTCAAGGAGGACCTCGCCGTGAACGCCGAATGGACGATCGACGTCGCCTTAACGATGACGACGATAACGTAATGGACTCCCACGATAACGTAGACAGAGGTTAGTGTCTTGATCGCAACGAACGTGTGTTGAGATTGCTACATAAGTATATATTGAGCTTGCTTTTGGACGATTTATTTTTTATCGATTCGCGAAAAAAGCTGCGAGCTTGGAGGGAAAATGTGATCCTGTAATGTAAAATGGACTTTAAGGGTGAACGCTTTCGAAATTAACTCTCCGATAATATAATTAAAGTTTCGCACTTTGAAGTCCGTTTTACCTCGAATGACCACAAATTCAATTCAAAAGTTCGCTTTTATTTTATATGCCCATTATGTCATACGTAAATTTACTCATATTTTAGGCTTTGTATTTTTGTTGGCTTTCGCATGTTGCTTTAGGGCTAAAAGGCTTTGCAAAACAAATAATCTCCGTACTGAGACCATTTGATCGACGTATCTAAGTATACGATGATCGTACTTACTCGTGCCTAACAAAATTATAACTTCATATGTCTTAGTCTATGAAATCATGGAAGAATTGGCGTTGAAATCAACGCTATTTTGCTTACGAACTGGAGACTTTATCACGATATATGAAGATCGTAGGGATTTTTTTTTTTCAAATTTATCAATTGGTATTTCGTTTTGTTGTAGATTTTTTTTCTTAGCATAAATCTAACAAGCGGTTTTTTTTTCTTGTTTGATCAAAGAGTGATTGATGGTGGATTTTTAAGTTGACGAATATCGCGTGTAACTCACCTCGAATTTTGATTTTTTTTTCGAAACGAAATTTCCGTCGACTTGTACGCTTTTTCACAAGTATCGCCGGATCGGACGTTTTGTTTTGTTACTACTGATGCTAGTCTTCGAATGGTCTAATAAAACGCGGTGATTATTTTGTTCTGTTGCGTTTTCTGTAGAGTCGATTTCAAGCGTAGAAGGGACGCGCACGCGACGAAATAAAAATCGTAAGCGAAAGGGAGTACGTCAAGCGAGCTCTTCACCGGCTGAGATTATTAATAATGGTACCGCTGAACAGAACGGAGGTAAGTGAACCTGTAGTAGGCCAGAATGCGAATTGATCTAAAGTTAATTGAGTGGCTCTCGATGCCGATACTGTGGCCGAATGCGGATGCCGGATTCCTTTGAGACCGCGCGCGTGTGTAGAGAGTACGCTCTGGCTGTCTGCGCTGCGTCTTTATTGTCTCTTGCTGGTTTTCTTCGGCACATTGTCGCACGCTTATGTATACTTTTATTTTTTATGTACCTACGGTATCTATCTATCTATCTATGTATCTATCTACCAGAGTACTCGAATTGAGATTGCTTTATTACAAGCTTACATATGTAATTAGCGTTACGCACCTTGGTCTTGTAATTGCTGTACACGTAGTACTGTATTTCAAAGTTTACATCGTGCTAATGAACTTATTCGTTTATTCATTAATGGGATCTAGTCCACGTGTTGATGTAAACAAGGAATACATCACATTAGGTTTAAAAAATTCATTGAAGAAATGAATGGAAATTAACGAATCGATCTTGAACTTGGACAAAGTGACGTGTTTGGTTGAATGACATTGCAGTACGGCCACAAATCGAAAAAAATCTCGCGATCGAAAAATTGAAAACAATTCAGTTGATTTGTAATCTAACAAGGTAACTTTTTGTACTCGCCGGCTTGGAATGAAACGAAACTTGGATATTTGGAAAGAGCATGTCCAAAAACCCCCCGAAACAAAATTATAGCTGCCCAATTTCATTTTTCGATTTTTGGCGAATTTTTGAAAATTCAAAACCAACTTTTTCCCACTAAAAATGTAAATTTAAAAAAACGAGTAATTTATTCACTAAAATTATTGAAAATTGATTTTCTAACTAATATCGACCCTTCGAATCCAAATTTCGCCATTTCCGGGCGTTCTGGTGCCTCCAGCGACGTATCAGTTTTCTCCAATAACTTCAAGCCGCACCAGAGGGGAGTGAAAATGAAATTGGGCAGCAGAAAATTTGGTTACCCACTATTCTAGAGTACGTCAACCGAATAACCTAATTCTCCAGGAAATTCCAGCCGGCGAATACAAAAGTTGATTTTTAACCAGTTTTGAAAGTAGCAAATTTTTAAAAATATTGTAATCGCCTCGTCGTTGACCGTAAAGTGAAGGAAAAAATTTATCTGGCCTAATATCGACCATCCGAATCCTAATTTTGCATATTCCAGTCATTCTGGAGCCTCCAGCGAGGTATCGGTTTTCTTCAATAACTTCAAGCCGCTCCAGAGGGGGGGAAAATAAAATTGGACAGCTGAAAATTTGGTTACCTACTATTCTAGAGTACGCTCACCGAATAACCGAATTTTTTAGAAAATTCCAGCCGGCGAGCACAAAAATTGATTTTTAACCAGTTTTGAAAGTAGCAAATTTTCAAAAAAATTCTAATCGCTCCGTCGTTGACCGTAAAGCGAAGGAAAAAAATTATTTGGCCTAATATCGTCCTCCGAATCCGAATTTCGCAATTTTCAGCCATTCTGGAGTCTCCAGCGAGATATCAGTTTTCTCCGGTAATAATTTCCACATACCTAATTTGAAAAAGAAAAATCATTGATCTCAATGAAGGCACCTCACGGAACCCAACAATCAAGCGTCAACTTTTCATCTGAATTTGGTGAAAAGTACAAAAATGAAAACTGAAAAACACGTCTTGATGCCCCACTGCCCACCCCCAAAATAATTGAGCCGAGGGTCCAATGTTCTAAAATAATCTATAAGTATCAAGTACATGTATCAATTATAATACATCAAGTATGTGTTTTTTGTAAGGAACCCTGAAAAATATTTCATTCTCATTGGCCTCACCTTAAGCACTCTACAGCGCCACAGCTCCATTTCTAAGATTAATACAGAAAAATGGATAGGAACAAAGTTATAGGGAATTTTATGTAGATTAATTTACTTTCATATGTTTTCTTTCGTAAACTTGAATACCGGCGAAATAAATCCAAAAAACGTGTTTTTTTGGGTGGGGGGGGGTGAGGTATCAGAAAAAGTCACTTGGAGGGGACGAACTTTTTTGTATGATGAAGTAGGGGGAAAATGCATATATTCTGTAACAGTCGATTCAATTGTAATTTGACCGGACATGCTATTTCTTTCAAGTTCTCATTTTTCAAGGATGCATCTCCTTTTGAGGCCACAATTGAAAAAAAATTTCAACAAAAGTTGCAGATTAAGATCCCTGGAACTGCTGTGATCATCACAAAACCTCTTCCTCCCGTTTTATTTCGTATAATGCATATAAAAATCGTCCAATGGGTTTCGTACGTACCATGCAAAATTGCATGGGAGAGAGGGGTCCGATCGGAATTTTTGTAATACTCAAAATTAGTCAAAGTATGTATCTCAATCTACGACTTTTGTTTGAAAAATTTTTCAATCGTGGCTTCAAGAATTGATAAAAGGGAGTTCTAAAGACAGGGGCGGACTTTCAAAAAAAAAAAAGGAAGATTTTTGAAATACAAAAAAAAAGATAAAGAAATATCATCTGCTTGGTACCAAAATTGGTCTTGAATGGTGCCTATTGATTAATACGAGTAAATAATAATTTCGATTCTCTTAAAAGTTCGATTTTTACGTACTATAAAAATTGAGAAATTTTGATACTTTATTAGGAAAATTGAATGTTGGCAACCCTGCAATAAAAAATTTTATTTTTTTCTACCGAAATATTTTTTTTTGCCGCAATAAGGGCCATTTGAATCCACTTTTGATACCAAGCAGATGGTACCTACGTTTTTTTGGTAATTCGAAAATTTAGGTTTTTTAGCAATCTACAATTTTTCAATACTCTGGTAGAGAGCTAAAACTGGTATTCAGTTTTCAGCTCATTTTTTAATGAGCTATAGAAACTCAAATACCATAAATTCATGTCTTAATACGAAACAATGGTTTATTCTCATTTCAGTGAACTCCTCCGCAAACAACGGCCTCGATAACGCTGTACCGAACAACATTAAAGAAAACGCCGTCTCGGATGGACCGCGTCAGCAACGCTCCAAGAGCCAAAAATCATCGTCTAAACGTAACGTAGTCGGCTCAGCCGCTGTAAACGAAAAACAAAACGAGCAACCGTCTATGGTGAACGGAAATTCGGCTTAGCCGAAAAATTCAGCTCATCTTACTACACATACAATTACGCCCGATTTATTCAAAAAAAAGAGAAAAAAAATCGCCTTGCGTTATACGGACAATTTACATCATGTCCTCATCGTCATCATCATTATCACTTTAAACTACATCGTAATATTTTTTTCTTTAATTTTTTCTTCTTTGTTTTTTCGATCGCGGATACTTCTTTCTTCTCTCTCTCTCTCTCACTCTCTCTCACTCCCTCTCTCTTTCTCTCTCTCTCTCTCTCCCCATCTCTCTAATGTTTATCTTTGTAATCATTATTTCTATTAAATTTTTTTTTCTTTTCCTATTTATATTTTCGTAACGAGTGAAAAAAGTTACTTTTTTGTGTTATTGGTCTACTTTGAACAGCGCTTTCGAAATAGCGTAGTTTTATTTATTTATTTCTTCTTTTTTTTGTTTGTATTATTGTACCGTATTCTTTTAGGATTTTCTAAATTTTTTTTTTGTTGAGTTTTTCAAAACTTACCGTTTAAAAATGGTAAGTATACCTAGTGATTAACATATTAGCGCAGTATACTGGAATTTATTGCTGTTAATCTGCTACCATCGAATTAACTATATTGGTAAATTTTTATCGTGTTTTTAAGTCCCTGCAAAGAAAAGAAAAATCCTCTCTCCGAGGAAATATAAACATTTTTAGCATTTAAAAAAAATTTCCGTTGATTTTTTTTTTTAATTTGAGAGGAGGGAGTTTTAATTCGAGCTTTTTACAGAAATATATTGTGTAATATAATCTAATCAAGATGTGTTTTAAAAGTTATATCAGTTCTTTTCTTCGTCTAAATGTGGTCGTATTTTTAATCTTGGAGTATTGGAAAGCAGGATAGAGAAATATTTTGTACGAAATTGGAAAGTTTTGAAAAAATTTTATTTCTATTTATTACTTCGATTTATTTATATATTTCACATATATATACACATTTATATAATAGTTATTCATTTTTTTAATTAGTATTTTGGTATCAACTATGTTTTAATTTCATTTTTTGCCCCCTCGTCGAGTCACGGTTTTTTATTTTTTTTTCCTAAACGTGTGTTTACGTTTGCCGAGAGAGAGAGAGTGAGAGGGAGAAAGATGGAGAGAAAGGGTGGTAAGTTATTCCAAATTAACGCGGAATGTGATTTAATAGCGTAATTTTTATCTATTATTTTGGTTATTTGGCCGACTTTGATTTTTTCTTTGTTCTTTCCTAAATCGTAAGTATGCATTTTTTCTTTTTTTCAAATTTTTTGTTTTTTGAATTAACGCATCGCCAACTTTCATATTTACTTACCATGTATTTTACGTCATATTCGGAATTGACGCGTGTACGAATTTTAATCTGAGACGTGCCCAAATCAGCACGTAAGATTTTCATGGTTGTGTGTACGCGTATATCGCTGTATTGCCTTTTAATATTTTCTACTACTACTGTGGTTTTTTTTCTTATGTATGTGTGCGTCCTCCTACCGAAGTATATGTCGAATTATAAGCGTATTCTTTCTTTGTTTCGGAAGAGCTTAATCGCTGAAAATTGACACCAGTATGTAAGAGCTCGATGAGAAGAGAATATGTATAAAAAGAATGTCCTTTTTCGTATCGTAATGAATTTCTTATGTATGTGTTTGATCTCAAAATACTCGGATAATTTCAACTGTCGAGAGGTGATTTACAGTTTAGCTGAGTCTAGGTAGAGGTTACCGATCGTCATGTGGCTGGCTGCTTCAGGTGTTACGAGATCTCCAAATTGGGTGTTTTTTTTTCTCTTTCGTCTTCGTCGATGATTATTTTTTAATAGACATTAAATATATCGATTTATTTGAAATTCGAACCTTTTGAGTGTTTGAAGACCACAATTGAATGATCTGTAATGTAATCTCTCGAAAAAATGGCATAGAACTTGATCGAGTAAATTTTCACCTAACGATGGAAAACAAAAAAAAAATTGTAAAATTGTACTTAAAGTAACACAGTAAAAAAAAAAAAAAAAAACATTAAAAAAAGTCGAAAAAAATGAACGAAGCTGTTACGAAACTTTGTATATCTCGGTGATATTTATCTTTTGTTTGAAACAAATTTTTAAATAAAGAGAAGCACTTTACGATATTTATTTGAGACAGTATATTATATATACTAATGCGTTTATTATTGATTAAGAATTTGTGAAATTCTCTTATTTAACGTATTAATATTTATTACACGATATATGAATTATACGTAATTTTATTAGGAATGTTTTTGTTTTGATTTTTACTTTTATTTACCTTTTTGTTTATTTTTTTTTTTTTAGTAAGTTTAAGTTAATATAGCACGTGGTGTAAAATGTGGAAAATTATCGAAAAGTTGAGGTTGATTCGTTAGGTATTATTTCGGGGTATTAATTTTTCTTTTTTTTTTCGATCGTCATCTTAAATTTTAATCATTCAGATAAGTTTTGAATTTTTTTTTTCAATTGTCCTAGATACTTTTTACGATTTATCGATTATGTATCTCCGAGTTTGAAATGTGATTTCGGAATCCCCCCCTGAATTCTTGCCAGAAAAGTATCATTCTCGTGATCTCGATTTTTTAACAGGCTTACGAAATTTTGCATTCGAAACATTGACAAATATTTTCATTTCCTTTCGGTCCTGCTTTAGTACCTAAACTACCTATGTCTAGTGATGTATTTTCTGTAAATTAGATATTTTACACTTGATCATTATGCATTCAGGGATATATTTATGATAGTTTAAGTAAGACAAGGGAGTGATTCGTAGCGTTAAGTTGATGATATTGATAAATAATGTATCGGATGAAATTGGCGCCATTTACCATCCAGAGTTATTCGATGTTTTCTAAAATTACCCTCAATGTGGAAATTGTTCGGAAGTAGTCGATTAACATTGAACTTTACCGAGTTTTTACGATGATAGTTGATAGTACTCGGTTATTGTCGAAGTTGTTCGGAAATAGTCGATCAACATCGAATTTTGCCGAGTTTTTACGATGATAGTTGATACTGATAGTATTCCAGTTTTTGTCGAAGTTGTTTGGAAATTGTTGATTTTCTTCAAACTTTTGCCGGATTTTCACGATGATAGTCGATGGTACCCCGATTATTGTCGAAGTTGCTCGGAAGTTGTCGATTTTAACAGGTATTTCCCGAATTTGTGTGAAATCAATGGGAATGCCGAATTAACTATCCAGCACGTTTCGTTGCTTTACACCGGAATTTTTCTGAAAACGTTCGATTACCCCTGTTCAATATCATGCTCACTCGAAAATGGCCGATTTCATCCGAACACTTGAAAATATGATATGTTGTTCTATTCACAGATGACCACCGCATTAACCTAGATTTCACTTAGTCATGCCTTATGCCTTAAAAAAATATGAAAATTTTTCACGATTTAGTTAATATAAATCGACCGCGTTTGTTCATTTTCATTATAAACGTGAATGGACATTGATAAATTAAAACCCCCTCAAAGGACAGTTCTATTTTCGTTTTTTTTTTTTTTTTTTGGTTTTTTTTTTCATTTTTTTTGGGGGGGGGGGGGGGGTTAGGTATATA
>FIZV01070313.1:0-11016 GCA_900050545.1 Trionymus perrisii | reverse complement strand
TGAAAGATTTTTCATCATTTTTTTGATTTTTTGGCTCATAAAAATGAAAAAAATGGCAAGCCCCGAAAAGCCCCGATCATTTCACTCAGGCCCTCAACAGTGAGCCCTGAAACCATCGATCTTATATACATGGATACGTAACGCTATTAAGGTTATATGGGAGAATTTTCGTCTGACATTCTCGAGGGGAAAGGTAAGGTTTTCGGTATCAATTGCGGCGCATCTTTTTTGCGCAGCTATGAAAAACGAGGATAAACAAAGAAGCGTAATAATCATCGTAATAATTAGATAAAATTAATGGACGAAAAAGTGAATTTTTACAGTGAAAAAAATTTGTTTATGAAAGAAAATCAATTAGTAGTGCTTAAATTGAATAAACCTGGATAACGGATTGCATATATAAGGTAATTTTTCCATGTATACGTTAGATTGTAACAACTATCGTGTTAAGTAAGCTTTCTATTTCATTTGTTACAGGAATCTTTTGTAATTCGAATTGACCTACAGAATCAAGATTGGATGAAAAAATGGAGTTTTACATTGGAAAGGATTTATTTATGCAAGCAGATAAGGTAATTTTTCCATGTAGATATACAAAATAATATTTATTGTGTTAAGTTAACATTGGTTCCGCTATGGTTCCACTTCTTTTTTTGTTACAGGAATTTACTACTGGTGCTTAAATGTAATCAGCTTCGTTAACTTTCGACGAACATGTGATTTGTGTAGGTTTTCATTGATTAAGTTGAATTCATGATGCTTACGCAAAGTAATATATTTGTTTAATATCTTATTTGTTATAGATTCACGATGTTCATCGCTGCAAGAAATACTTTCGAAAGACTTGGACAAAATTACAGATTTAACATCTTCGTCAAACGTTACACGGTATATGTTTTCACTCAACATTCGAAATGAATTTTCAGCAGCCAGACACAATTGTATAACAGTTGGTGATGGGTAAACGAGGCCACCTTTAGTTTTATTTGCTGTCAAACCATCTTTGGGCGGATTTTTATTTATTAACGTTTTTCTACAGTCGTCACATTTCTCTTTTTTCAGAATACATTTCACGACAAACCCAGATATATGCGGTACTATCGTTGTAATTCCTCTACATATCGCTGGATCGTCGTCTACACAAACAGTTTCGATTTCAGTGTCCAAATTATTTGTATCAATGTGAGCTAACGGATTTGCGTTATGTTTCAGAACTGTTCGTCCTTCCGCTGTCGATGGAAATGAAATATCACTCACATTGAAATGATCAATGCAAAGCCGATCCTCTGCGAACACCCAGTCGCTGTTGTCTATGTTTAAAATTTGACACCACTTTTGTTTTTTTTTCGTCATTCTGTGGAAAACTAGAAAATAAATAAATAATAAAGATAGCATGATTTTATATAGTTTTTTTTTATTGATATACTTAAGATCGATGTTCACTTCTGATTGAATCACGGCATGATTTTTTATAGTTTTTTTTATGGATATAAGATCGATGTTTACTTCTGATTGAATCACGATTAGCCCTCATGCAGTGTTTTAAAACCATTTTAAAACATGGCCTTTTGAAGGCTGAAGATTTCTTGTCGATCATTCACGTAATACTTATGTAAATGGAGGTATTCAGAAGGGAATGGAATGGTATACATATGTAACCTGTACTTACGCAAAAGTTTTTTTTCCGGCCAAGTTTGGCCCACAAATGTAACATGGGTAAGTTCGTAATATTAGTTTACGTTTTTGGAACTTTGACATATCAATAATGTCAATATATCATTTATTTCAATCAAGTACGTATATTCAATAAAAATTATACATCTTATAATATATTATATATATAAATATAAATACGTAACATTATTTAAAAATTGAAAATTCGAATTCGAAATCAGCTGATTATAAATTATAATTCTCCTAATTCCCTCCTTTTTTAACCTGCGCAAGAAAGATGCGCCGCAATTGATAAAAAAAATCAGAGTACCTGCTGGACGAACGGTTAGTGGACGCGGTACGTATCCATGTATATAAGATCGATGCGGCAGGGGTACTCGATATTATTGAACACCCTGTACCTACTGCCATACTGGCGAAGTTTGTTGGTGGGGAGCTGAATCACCCTGTACTGCATGAAATTTCAAGATTTTTGCAAAATTAGTCATAAGCTTCTTAGCGTTACTGCTTAACTGTCTAGCGTTACATTGTTTATCAGCTCAACAACTATCAAGGAAACCCTATTGGCCGATCCAGTCCAGCGAATCAGCCTTGTTTTTTTTTCAATTAATAATATAATTAATATAAATAAGATATATTGATTGATTCCGAATCCGATTGATTCTTTATTGAATGACGATTGATTAGAAATAGAAATGAAATAGACAGAAAACACGAACCTTTACCGTGGTTTTCGCAAATTTCAACACTTTAAACTTTTGTTTCCTAAAAATATTTAATTTTCACGTTAATTTTGTCATCAATACTTATTGAATTCTTCAAAATGTCTTCTACTATTACAATTTTACATTTCAACGACGTTTACAATGTAGAATCAAGAGACATAGAACCGGTCGGAGGAGCTAGCAGATTTGTTCATGCCATGAAAACTTTTCAACCCCTAAATCCGTTGGTTTTATTCAGTGGAGACATTTTTTCGCCCAGTTTACGTAAGAATTAATGTTTTATTTTGATTTCATTCGAGTCGAGAGTTTAACCAACGAATAGATGTGTTATTTAGTCAGTACATTCACCAAAGGAGAACACATGTCACATATTCTCAATGAAATTGGTACCCAGTGCGCCGTTTTTGGAAATCATGATTTTGGTGAGCGAATAAATTCATGTGTTTATGTACTGTTCGAATACTGAAGAAATGAATCCATTATAATAATGCAGATTTCGGGCTGGAGATACTACAGGATAGAGTCAGCGAAACCAATTTCCCCTGGCTTTTGTCAAACGCAATTCATAACGACAGTGGACGATCTTTGGGGGATGGAAAAATTACTCATGTAATCGAGTGGAATGGAAAACGTATCGGAATGGTGAAGCTTCTAGCAATTATATTCTTTTTTGAATCGGATTTCAATTTAGTTTTCTCGTTTTAGATTGGGCTGGTAGAGGAAGAATGGATCGAAACCATGGCTATGATTAAAGCCGACGAAATCACATTCACAGATTTCGTTCAAGTTGCTCAGAAATTAAGTGCTGAATTAAAAGAACAAGTACGCACTCGATTACATTTTTCGTTTTGCGGATCAAATATCGTATTATTTACAGGGTTGTGATTATATCATAGCTTTGACTCATATGCGTACAAAAAATGATAGAAAATTGGCTGAAAGTAATACACAAGTTGATTTAATTCTTGGAGGACATGATCACGATTACGATGTGATTCGGGTGAGAATTTTTTTACAATTATCAAAACATATTGACTATTCTTTAATTGGTTTATTTTTATTAGGTTAACAATAAATATATTATCAAAAGTGGCACTGATTTTCGACAATTTTCCAAAATCACCATAGATTTTCAAAACTCTTACAATATTACTATCGAAGAAATTAAAGTAGTGAAATCCATTCCAGAAGACGAGGCTGTGAATCAAATTATTAAAAAATACGAAGGTCTGTCCTTAATTATTACTGCTAATAACTGAATCATATTCATGTTTTTCTTCTAATACTCGTACAGGTACCATAATGTGTAAAATGAGCGAAGTATTAGGTACTATTCGTGAACCACTTGAAGGACGGTTTGCTAAAATGCGAACCGAAGAAACAAATTTAGGTAATTGGGTGTGTGATGTGTTATTATCTGTTACGGGAGGCGATGTTGCTATTTTAAATTCGGGTACTTTTCGTTCCGATCAGATTCATTCTCCTGGTGATTTCACATTAGGAGACTTAATGCGCATTATACCCAAATTTGCACCTACTGCGTTGCTTAAAGTTAAAGGTAAAATAATTAGGAATTCTACCATTTTATTATTTTTTTGTAAATTCTCTACTTATTTTGTGAAATTTAGGTGAAACAATTTTGAAAGCTTTGGAAAACGGAGTTTCCAGATATCCGATATTGGAAGGAAGATTTCCCCAAGTAGGTGGCATTAGTTTTGCATTCGATCCTAGTGCTCCCGTCAATAATCGTATTGATCCTCTTTTGGTACGAATACGTGGCGAATATTTAGACCTGGAAAAATATTATAGAGTAGCATTGAAAAATTTCCTCTATTTTGGCAATGATGGTTACACAATGTTTCAAGATTGTGAAAAATTGGTACTATTTCTTATCAAAATGTTTTCCTGCATCATTAACAATTCTTTTTTAAATAAAATTTTATTAATTTCAGATTGACTTGGAGTTGGGCCCAGAATTAGTTATATCCATTCAGAACTATTGTTATTCTACTAAAAATAGATGTAAATCGAAATCTTTATCAAAATACGACACCTTGATCACATCAACGAACCAGTACGTATCAGTCGCATTTATTATTGCACTATATTATATTTAATTCCGCATAATTGATTATGACCTATTTCATGCGCTAGAGATCAGAATCATCTAGAAGACGAAGCAGATGCTGTTGAGCAACATTCTTATCTCAGAATCCCGTCTGTTGAAGGCAGAATTATTAAATTAACGCCCGAGGTAAACGTTGAATCGTATAATTACATATATTCAAAATGATAATACTTTAATTCGCAAATCATCTGCTAATTAGGTCTTACCTTATCTCGTTTACTTTTATTCTGTTTTTAGATAAAAGAAAAATTGTATCGTGAAAGAGAAAAAATATTATCTAGTGGCAGTTTCAGTTCAAAGAATTGAGTCAAATTATGCAATATGGAACAGAATAATAATTATGCAAGTTACCCCAATTTGGAAATTTTATTTTATTTCATTCGTTACTTATTCGTTATTACATTTTTATTGATGCCAATTTGTGATAATAAGTTTTATTGATAGAAAGTCGAAACAATTTATTTTTCCCTACGTAATTAATAAAAAATATTAAATTACCTACTACCAGTACCTACTACCTATTGGATTTGTATTTGTTTTTAAGGAAGAATAGTACGATGAATAATTATACGATGACCTCGAATTCAAGATGAAGAAAAAAAGAAATGAGGATTTCACGTATTTTTAAGAAATAAAAATGCCATATTTATTTTAAGATAAAA
Organism: Trionymus perrisii; assembly: GCA_900050545.1. Taxonomy (NCBI): domain Eukaryota; kingdom Metazoa; phylum Arthropoda; class Insecta; order Hemiptera; family Pseudococcidae; genus Trionymus; species Trionymus perrisii. The sequence goes on along the minus strand of FIZV01070313.1, from coordinate 5,827 downwards.
ATTGAATTTATTATTCAATTTCATAAAAACTTTTCCCTGATTCGGCTGATTGATTCAATCGAAATGGATTTTAAGATTTCAAAATACAACTTGTAATCGTAATTACTTGCGTAATTCGTAACGTATAGAACAAAACGGTATTCTTTTATCTCGTCTCGTCACGTCTCTTATCAAAATTTTTCATGTGTTTCTGTTTCGAAGTTTCGATGATTTGAGATTTGAGTTTGACAAGATGATTGAGAATTTTATAGTGACAAAAGAAGCTGAAAAATGTCAATTTTCCGTAACATTTTCTACAATTTTATTAAATTTCTGAACGTTGATGTAACATGAAACACTAATCACTGTACGATATGAGTACCGATGTTGAACAAATCATCAAAACTTTCTTGAAAGACTTTCAAGTTCACCATTCATCTGTCACCGGTTTTTTGAATTTGAATGATCTGGACGATTTCTTAGACAGTTTGAAAGCTTGCGGTTTTTCATTCTATAAACGAAACAGCGTCATTTACGAGGCTTTAAAAAGATATAAATCTTGTAAGTTATTAAAACTTCCAACTTCCAAGCATAAATTTCGCAATTTGCTAACATCGTCTTATCATTTCAGCAAAAATTAGATTCTCGTATGGCTCAAAAATACCATTCTTCGGTTCTCCGTTCATTATTAATAAAACCATTTATATGCGATGTTCTCAAGACAGCGAGTATAAACCGTCTGCTGAAAAACTGGTTGGGTTTTCTTGTACAAGAAAATAATTTAAAATAGGAATATATATTCGAATTATTTCATATTTTTTTAGAAAGAAGAAGTATCTCCACGAAAGAAAAGAACCGTTTTACAACCTACAAAAAAAATTGGATGCAAAGCGTTCTTACATATCACCTACATTTCTGTATTTCGTGGTATCGAAGTGGGAAATTTACAAACCGATAAGAGAGAAGTAATCCACTTTTTTCCTCTCGACTAAATATTCTGAAAAATGTTGCTATAATTAGTACTTACTGCTTCTAGGCCTCTGAAAAAATAAAACAAAATTTCGCAGAATGTTCCAAAGATAGTGAAACTCGCCTGTTGATCGAATTATCTTCGAGTAAAGAACACAACCATCCTCCGACTACAGAAAATCAAATCATACATCCGTCATTGAAAACAGAAATCTACAGATTAGTCGCTTGTGGCATCAAAGCCCCCACTTCTGTAAAATCTCATTTATTCGAAGTGGTTGAAAAGATGATAAACGAAAACAAAATTCCTAAACCAGATATAAACAATCATTGTTTCTACCCACCGAACGAGGTGATCCGATACCACATAAACATGGCGAAAATTTCACTGAAGAAGGAGAACCTGGACGAGAGTATCTTATCGGAGTTGATCGATTCGTGGCAGAGCACATGCGACGATCAGTTTTACTTTAAACCTTCTTTCATTTTAGCACCTGTTGATATTAAGACTACGCCTTTATTTTGTCATCAAACCAAATGGCAACAGTATCTTTTGAACTTGTATGGAAATACAATTACCATATTGGATGCAGTTTATAAATCTACAAATTACAGCTTCCCTTTATATTTTCTGATCGTCAAGACCAATAAGAGCTTTATACCTGTGGGTACTTTTATATTGCATTCGCTTCGAGAGACTGCTACTGCCAAAGCTTTGGATATATTTCGTCAATGGAATCCGAACTGGAACCCGAAGTATTTCGTATGCGGACACGAAGACATCGAAAGGAATTCTGTCCAAAGTGTGTTTCCAACCAGCTTACAAAGTATTTGCTCTTATAGAACGTATCTTACGTGGAAATCGTGGTTGAATCAAAATAACACCGAAGGCGAAAACGAACACATTTTAAACTTATGGGAAGCTCTGATGTTTTCCAAAACCGAAGATGAATTTAATCAAAATGAAACTCTTATGCAAAATTATCCCAGTTACCTGACAAACGAACCTTTGGAGACGTATTTTTACAAAATCTGGTACCACTTACGTAAAAAATGGGTAGTTGCGTATCAAACTCAAGAATTTTACGTTTATATGAATTTAAATAACGGTACAGAAACCGGTAAAGATTTCTTTGCGTATAAATTTTTAACCGAACGCAAAGAAAAAGTATTATCGAAAGTTGCAACTACAATTATCCACCATTATTTACCCGATTGTTTCTACAAATATTATTCTTATAATATTTCAACTGGTTTAGAATCTCATACTTTGATCAGCAGACCTACTGACTTCACTAACCATGTCGCCGAACGTTTTAAAATTGTGTCAGAATTTAATGCAGTGACCATAGTATCGACCGATACTAATAAATTTATGCTCAAAAGTATCACTCGAGAAGAGTGGTATCACGTAGATTTTGAAGAAGTTAATTGTACGTGCGATGACTTCCAAAAATGGAGGTACCCTTGTATCCATATGTGTTCTGTGTTTAAGTACACAACGTTAAATTTTGATAGTTTGGCTCAATGGTACCTAAATAGTCCGTACTTGAATGTAGACCACGAATTTGCTGGATTCTTCAATAATTCACCAAGTTGGTATCGTAATAAGAGAGCAGCTGAAAATGATATTATTTCCGAGCAAGAATCGAATAAAAAGAAGAGTTTTTTAGGTAAATTGGTTTTACATATTTTTATATTAATCGTGGTCGATAACAGAGCTGCAGCTTGATGCTCAAGTTCCATCCAAAAAATATTTCAATTTTTTAGTAATGAAAATATTTTTCAAATAATTTTTTGGGAAAAAATCCCTTAATAATTTAGAAAAAAATCTGAATTTTCTTAGATTAAAAAAATCTTGTTTTTTGGAAAAAAATCTCAATTTTTTGGAGAAAAAAGTTCCTTAATTTTTTCAAGTGCTGCAATAAATTAAAAATTTTTAAGTTTTTTTGGAGTAAAAAAATCAATTTCTTAAAAAAAAAAGTGAAGCAAAAGAATTCCTCACGTTTTTCGCATGAAAAATTCCTCAATTTTTTGGGGAAAAATCTAAATTTGCTCGGAGCAAAAAAAAAACCGTAATTTTTTGGAGTGAAAACATTTTTAATCTTTTTCTAGAAAATTATTCCTCTACTTTTTTTTCATTAGAAATACTTCTCAAATTTTTAGGAATAAAAAAGTTTTTTCAATTTATTAGTGGTGAAGATCTTGTTTTTTTTTTGGGGGGGGGGGGCTTTATTTAGAAAGAAATCTCTTATTTTATAGAGGAAAAATACACCAATTTTTAAAAAATCCTTACTTTGGTCTTTATTTTAAAAAAAAAATCAAGAAAACATTTTTTTACTAGAATTGGGAAGTACAACTTTTTTAAATTTTTTGAGCAAAGTATTGAGTTTGAGAAAAATTCCAAGTCTTGGATACCTTCTCCGAATTAGCGTTTCTCAATTTTTTGGAGGAGGTAGTGAATTTTTTTACATTTTATTTGTGAAAAAATAATTTTACATTCAAATTCTAAAAAATTCCAACCCTCTAACGCTTCGGAAAAAATCACGCTACACCCTAGGAAATTCCAAGTTGCCTACCCTGATACGTATTTATTAATGATTATTCTAATCGATGTATTCGGATTGTTTCGTGATTTCAGAAGACATGATCCAATTCCAGGATGCGGATACTTTCGTAGATGCTATTGAACAAGTAGATGTTCAAATACCAGAACGAATATTTGATTTCTCCGTATCTGATCCAATGCAGAATAAAAAGTCCAGCATTCAAAACTTACTGGAGTCGTTGTCTCATAAAGTTGATAATATGACCGAAAATGAGCTTAATATTTGTTACGAAAGACTGAAAAGTTTACAAGATGAATTAACTATTTCAGAATTATTAATGTAATGTTTTTTTTAATCTTTTTGTGAGTTGATTTTATAAGTACTTATTTTTTACGTGTTAATGAAAGTCTAGTCTACTGCTGCTTGGTAACGGTGATTCTTTGTGTATAAAATTTTTCCTTCGAATATAAAATTTTTATTTTTCACGAAATTGTAATGATAATGAGAGTATTAAAAATTATAAATACCCATATTTTGTGAACGTTAATTTAGAGTCAAAACAAGAATAAAAGTTTACAACCCTTTATTATCTATACTAATAATATTTTAACACTGAAAACTTTTAGGAATGATTTTGACCCATCATTATCTCATGTTCTTTAAATTTTCAAATTATCTCATCGACAAAAGATGGGTTTCCAATCATCGTCAGAGAAGGAGTAAATATTATTTGATGTTGACCATTGTAAATTATAGTGTATTTAATATAGGTATCTATATATATGAATATGTATGTATTTGATAAATTGATAAGTAAAAAAAAACACATAATTGCTTTACACACCTATTGAAGAATTTATCATTGCGATTTCAAATACCTATTGTGTTGGTTATATGCAAATTATCGTTCAAGCAGAAGTGATCTTCGTTTTCGACGAACGGCCTATATGTATGTGTAGTGTGTACTGTGTACCTATTCGTGAATATGATGCAATTGAATTGTAATAAATTTGTGAAATATGACGAGGATATTCAAAAAATTATCGATACCAAATTCAAAGCTGCGTTGGTTAATAGATTTTTAAATTGCGGCGGTTACATGATACCCGATTTATTTGTCAATTTTCACCAAGAAATTTTTCATCTGAACATAAGAAACGACGACATTTGGGTTGCTGGGTATCCCAAATCAGGTTTGAATTTTATCACATTATTGAAAATACCGTATTAATATTAAAATTAAAAATTAATAAAAATTAATCGGAAATTTCAAAATTAGGTCTTTTTTGTTGAAGGAAAACATTCGCTGCTCATTTTTATTTCAATTTTTGAAAAAATTGCATAAGTGATGCTTGAAAATTATATTTTAATGAAAAAGTTTCAAGAAAAGATGTTCTTGAAGAGAATTTTTTCTCTCCTTTTCAAAATACTTATCAGTTTTCTGCATAATTATTTTGATTTTTTTTTGCGCAAAATAAGCATGAACTTGACCAAAATTCTATCAGATTTTAAATGATTTACGTTATTTATTCTAAATTTTATTTCTGAGTTAAACAGCCGACCTATAGGTATGGGTATAATTACTCTGAAGTTTCATCTCAACAATAACCACCTATGTTTAGGTTCATCTTTCCAATGTGGAAAGTTAGGGTAAATTGACAAAATTTTACCAAGATTAATTTTCAATTTATCAATTTTTTTTTAAGGTACAACATGGACTCAAGAAACAGTCTGGTGTATTGCGAATGACTTGAATTTGAAACTTTCCAAAAAGATCAGTCTATCTGAACGATTTCCTTTCCTCGAGTAAAACTTTATCATTACTTGAACTAATAAAAAATGAATTCCATGTTCTTTCTGCGATTTAATTTTCAAAAAAATCACTATCAAGGTCATTGTACTTCTTCTAAAAATCAACAATATTTAACATTTGCCCATTTTTGAGTTTTGATAACTTTTTCAAGATAGTTAGGTAGATCTGTTTTAAAAAAAATTTTTAATTTAAAAACGCCAATTTTTAAAGTTTGATTAATTTTTAAAATACTACTGGTAATTTCCAAATATCAATAATTTAAAATTAAAAAAAAAAACTAACGGACATTAAGGTCATTGTGCTTAATTGTGAACACTTTCGTTTTTCAAGTAGGTATTTTTTCACTTCTTTAAACGATTATAAAATCCGAACGAAGCAAACTATTTGAAAACTCTTACTTGCGATGGAAAGAGCATAGATAGGGCTTCCAAATGAGAGTTAGAGAATATTTTTATCTCAATTAGTTTTTGAGTAATTAGAGTGTTCACAATTAGGGATGCGTTTGTTCACAATTAGG
>FIZV01070244.1:0-15524 GCA_900050545.1 Trionymus perrisii | reverse complement strand
ATTCAAAATAATTTTTCTAAATTATATTTAGGTACTTGGATTTTTTTTTTTTTAGTTTTTCCTTAGCAGTTCTAAAATATAGAATTTTTTATTCCACATAATTTTTTACACTAAATCAATAAATTGGGTGTCTGTCAGTCTGTCTATACTAAGTACTTAAATGTGTTTATTTTTTGAAAATTTTCTCTCGCGTTATTTCCCTCTGTACATGAGAAGAAGTCTAAAATTAGAAGTAATACTCGCTGATTCGATGGGCGTTAGAGTACTATGTATTTACTAGGTGCACGTAATGTACGTTAAATCTTTGGAATTTGCTTGCCTACTCCTGTTCTCCCGCCCTGTTGTCCTTCGCGGCACCGTACACCAAATGTATCTTTTTCTCGCAGGACGAATTAAATCAGCAATATAGAGGAAACTTTTTTCATTCCAACTTTGAAAATTCTTCATTGGAGCGTGAGTTTAACTGATAAATGCCATCCGTTATACGTGAACGCATATGAGACTAGCTGGATTTTCAAGTGATTTTGCCCACCACTTGTGCACCCTTGCCAGTAACCTAGCCTGTTCAATGTATTGAAGCACACCGTTTGGGTATTTTTTTTGTAGGTTAACTCTTTTTTTTTTCTCCTTCACGCTAGAATTATTTCGTAAACATCAAAAAACAATAAACATTCTCGTGTTTTTTTCCTCCCTGTTCGAAGGTACCTACCAATATTTTTAAATGCTATTTCTATTCCGTTGCTTCGGTGCGCTTTTTAACGGTATCGAGGGAGTTTAATTCATTTCTTTTTTTTTTGATTTTTGTTTTTTTCGTTACGATTTCGATACATGGCTGAGGTTCTTTTCCCTCCCATACTCTTCGCCTTTTTTCGTTGAATATCAAAATACCTTGTACGCGCTCCAATAATCACGTAGAAATTATGAATAGGATTTGAGGAATTTTCTGAATCCATCGAACTGTAGTGTGCGCTTTTACGAGCAGCAATTAAAACAAGATTGAAAAATTGAATGTTCCTCATTTTGAAAAGAAGGCAAAAATAAAAAAAATGGAAGCACCATCAAGAAAAAGTATATTATTGGATATTGGTGGATTTAATGCACGATGGGAATGACTGCTGCCTGCTGGCGTATTTGTGTGCGTTGTGTTCATCTTTTCCATTTTATAAGCCATTAAACCGTTACAATAAAATGTGAAATTTCGATGCTGTTTGGAAATTTACCCTGCCTGGCGTTCTGCTTTGCCGTCCTGTGCAGTATTTTTTCATTCGAAGCCGTAAATAATATATATATTTTTATTTTATACATTCCACCGAATTATGCGATCGAAGTCGTGCAATTGTTGAAATTCATTTTACTATGTGGAAAAGTGATGCTGAATGCGAGATGCGACTCGATTGCCGAATTTTATAGTTATTATTTTGTTCAACGTCAGCGTTTGGTATGAAAGTGGGAAATCAGTCTAGTTTTCTAAAAAAAATTCAAGGTTGTAATTACTTTCCATTTTCACCCTGGGAAGTGGTAGAATTTTAAATTTCATGTTGAATTCAATTTTATTCCAAAAAAGTTTTTGAGTTTCTTGAAAAATATTAAAATTCCTTCTACTCAGAGATCGAGAGACCTTCTCAGGAATGAAAAATTTTACCGAAAACTTGGAAAATTAGGAAAAAGCTTGCCAAGTTAAGGAAATTTGTTGGAAAAACTTCAGATTCACTATCTCCCTCTCATTAAACATCGCTTCGTTGTGCGATTGTCCCTATTCGTGTATGTGTATTATTATTGTGAAATATCTAGATTATTTGAATTTTTTGTCGACAAAATTATTAATGATGTTTTTTTTTTGCTTTTTCGTTTTAGGTAAGCAATTGATCGTCAAATTATAGTATGATATTACCCATGAGTAAGTTACTCATTATATTACATAAGTTTTGAAATTCATATTAAGGAGTATTTTGTGTTCAGAAAAAATATTCTAAAAAAAATGAAAGATTTTCCTATGGTAAATTGTTAATGAGACTTTTTTTTCAAAAATGTGTTGGGTACTTACAAAGTTTTTTTTATTGTGGACGTCCTCTAACAGTTACTTGAATTTTGTTTAAGAATTTTTTTTTTCTGAAATAGTAAGAAACTCTGATTTTCATGATCAAATTCATAGTAAGTAATTCTTTATAGAATTTTTACAATTTTTAAAGCTCAGCAAATCTTCAAAATATGCAGTAAAACTAAAAATTTGGAAACTCACCAAATTTTTTAGTTGAAAAATAATAAAAATTTGTAAAATTTGGTCAATTTTTCAAAAAAAAAAATCAATGGGCAAATTTTTATAGTTTTATATTTTTATACAATAGTGTGGTTAGAATTCAAAATTTTAAAAGTTTTAAAAATAAGTGGAATTTTGGAATTTAGTGAATTTTAACTTTTAATAAAATTTTGAAATTGAATCCATTTTTGAAGTTGGATGAATTTTCACGATTTTCAAAAATGATTGAATTTTTTGAATAAAGTAAATCTTTAAATCTGTAGTGCCTTGCCGCACTATGCATCGCCAACCCAGTATTCGGGTAGGTTAAACTTCTCCTAGATTAACTGCCGTGAAAGATGGTATGTAAGCTAATGTTAATTTACGTATATCAGACCTAGATCGAGACCGAGCATTGTAATCGAACGGACCAAGCTAATACATATACTTGAACGTATTCGCATTCGGATTTGTTGTTTGATTTGATGTCTCCTCTCCTGCACTCGTGGGCGTCCATTTGAGTGCGGAGAGTATAGGTAGGATTCACCCGTCTTACCCCGAACACGCCACTTCAACTACATAGACGCAAAATGAACTCATTTTTAACAAAATTAGCGAGACTTTTTTAGTGCATGCCTGGGCTATTCATTTTTATCGTTTAAAATCTATACTTACACATACTTAGTTGTATTCTAAAACATAGTTTCCACGATTCAACGTTTTTCAGTAGAGTGATACTAGGCGAGGATACTTACCACTTGACTACCGAGAAATTATGCTTTCCAGAGTTGTACATATTCAAACATACTACATAATTATACGTAATATCCGCGATGCAACATTTTTCCATGGACTAATAGGCGAGGATACTTATCACTTTACTACCGAGAAATTATGCTATATGCTATTAGGGTTGTAAAACGAAATTTACCGAGCTGACATAAAAGACAGAAATACTCTATGCATTTGAGGTAAACATGTCTCAGTTCAACTTTGTGTGTGAATGAATGTGGTGTGTGCCTGCTTGGAATTGTGTTGTTTTTTTCTGTATTTGTTTTTGAGCGATTTATTTTTATTTGTCGTTATAGTTGATCACGAATATGCCTATAATTAAAGGCCATACAGGTTTGAGAGTTATTTTCAGGGGATGATGGGTAGAAAGGGACTTGAAAATTAAGAAAAAGAGAGAAATTCAACTAATTTCTACCCATGTTGTTTGATTTTAATTTATTTCAAAGTATCGTGTTGATTAAAAAAATAAAAAATAAAATAAACGTACACCTTTTAAATATCTGCCTAATCCAAAGCAATTCAATTATATATTTTTTGGCATTGTAGGCATCTTGCAGTACCGAATTGGGTATTACATGATATATAAAATATTCCATGTCATTTTATTTATTTTTTTGAAAGAGGGGTTGGAAAAAAATAGGGTCTAGGTAAGTCAATTTGTGATTTTTGTAATGTTTTAAACATGCTGTAGGAAAAAACACATGGTGGCAGTAGTGATCCCCCTGTAATATATTTTTATCATTTATTTATTCATTTTTTAAGGTCGTCAAGGCATTTATAAAAATACCTCATCCTCAAAGTATGTACAATTGAAGTTAAAACACGAGTACCTATCTCAGTAAGTTGGTAATTAGTAATTACCCTTTAGAAGTGTGATACTAAAGACAATTCACATTCCCAATAATGAACTATGCAGTATTTGCAATATATGAATACTTGATTCTTTGCATGTGAAACAATATTATCGAATATCACATAGTGTGCTTTGCACTTTGATCAGGAATGTGTTTGCGACCTGAAACACATTTTGCACGAATGTCTCTCTCTTCTGTATTCATAGCATTATTTTGAAAATGAACTTCTGTTGTCAGTGATGTCGAGAACATTTTTTTTTGATTTTCAACAATTTTTCCAAATTCTTTTGTCAGATCTAGATAGAATGAACAAACTTTGGTAATTTCGTTGCGAACTTGGTTAAATTTTGTACGGGCTATTATTTGTTTCTAAACATCAGTTTCAATATTGTTGAATGCTAGCCTTGTTTGAAGTTGATAAAATGTTGTGAGAGAGGTTGCATCTTGCAAATGATGCGATGTGCGACGAAGCGTTCATTTCGTGTTGGAATACGAGTATAAATTCGTTCGATGAATACAAAAAAGGTACCTACCTAAAGAAGAATTACCGAATGGAATATCATAGTGTGCATCAAATTAGTGACAGAGGATGAAAGTGCTGGAGTCTGATGGGCTGCAGTGGTGTAAAGAAAGGGGAGGGCAGTTATGGCGCATATATACGACTGATGTATTAAAACCTTCAAGCATTCATTACTCACTGTTGAACGTTTTCAAAAGTAGTCATAAATTTCAAAATAAAACTCATTTGTTGGGTTTTACTTTGTTTTGAAAGTGAATGATTCATCGCGACCAAATAGATGGAATGGGCGATGATCTGTTTAATCGCGCCATCGAATTAACCAAAAACAATTTGAAAAATTTTCTCGGATTTCCAGCGCCAAATAAATTGAAGCAACTTTTACAATTACACGACTGCGGCTCGGACAATCGTATTCGTCATAGTCGACTTAGTATTTATATTAATGGTAAATTGGCTACATCGCACCAAATACCAATCAAGCGGCAACTCCAGCTCCACCAAGAATTGCAGCCGCATCCGTTTGGCTTTGGTGTACCGTATCTATAGTCTGTCCTACTTTGCTCGGTATTAATTACGACGTCGAGAATTTTAAATACATCCTCTTTTTCATCGCACTCGTAGAGATGGAAAATGAAAATTTGAGATGAAACTCGGTTCCACCATTTGAATCTAACTTATCTACGAGTAATATATAGATTTTAGTTGGCGCGGCGTCGGCGTTGCCCTGGCGTTGCCACAATAAACGTCTATCCTATCCTATTCTATCCTATTAGGCTATTAACTGTACTCTTTAGGTCGAGCATCGAGTCGAATAGGCGTCTAATCGTCGAAAGAAAGTAAAGTGTGAGATGTTAACTGGTATCTCTCAAACTGCCTATTTGTATATACAGTATTGAGTATACGTTATACGTATCCAACTACTTACTAGGGACATCTACTCGTAATTCCACATCTCATTAGAGACTACAATTTGAGAGGAAAAAAGTACGAAAAGAGAATGCGAAAAAAAGAAGGAAGGCGAATGCAGCGCGTTATACATAATGTTCACCAATATTGTGTTCTTCAGGATGGGTGATAATTCAGCTGAATTAGGAAGGAAAAAAACAGCTTTTATCTTTTGTAAAGTTTAATCAGAAGGTTAGATGAAAAAAAAAAGAAAGAAAACTTTGCATTCAGCGCGAAGCTATTACTCGTAGTTTGCAGTACGTGGGTAGGTGAATAGGTGGGTACTAGGTAGGTGAGTACGTACTACTTGAACAGCAGTACCGCATCGTTGGGCAGAAAATATGAGCATTATTTGGAAGAACTAGCGACTGGTCTCGATAAAGCTCGCTAATTTCGCGAAAACCAATTTATATTTAAATCAGAATTTTTAATACAAACTCAATTTTTCGGAATAATTAATTCGTTTATTTAAAAATCGTATTTTCATCTCTGGCAAGCGTGCCTGTGCAGCTTTGTGCGAAAATGACAACTACTGTGTGGTGAGGTGCGGGGTATTGAAGATGGATCAGGTTGGGTAGGGTAGGGTAGGGTCGGGTTGAGTTTGGAAGCCAGACGAGATGTAATTTGAAAAAATATATTTTCTTACGAATTATCGTTAGTTTGTTTTTCTTTCGTCGACGATTCATTTTTCCGTGCCATTTTTAAAATTACGACCGTCGCCGAGTCGTTTATTTTATTACTGGCGAGGGCTGCCGCGCCGCTTCGTACGTTCTGCTTCTGTCATTTGTCGAATGCATCATTTATCCCCTTTTCTAAATTAACTTGTTGACACGAGCAGTTTTATATGAGATTGTTATATCATTTTGACGTATCAAGTTTACTGATTTGCGAAATCGTTAAATAGGTATCTAAGTGTTTTATGTAAAGTTGGTTGAGAATTTGGACGACAAAGAAAGTCGGCAGAATTAGATTTTACTCGACCGAGAATTTTTATAGCCGATTAAATTTTCACGTTCGCAAATAAGTCGTTGAAAACTCTCCCTCGTGTGTGGCAAATAGAATCGTTCTTCTTGCAATTAGTGAAAAGTTTTCATCTTTTGCATATTTTCATATTGGCAGCAATCCACCTGAAACTCATCGCTATTTTGTTGTCAACATTATTGGACTTTTAACATTTTTAGAGGTGGAAATGAACAAAGAATAACATGAGTGTAAAATCTACCCTTACAAAATGTTGAAAAAAGGTTACATTTCTCGTTAATTTTTTCGATTTAGCGAATTTAAACGGAATATTGTAATTGCGTCAATTTGCAGTGACAGGATCTGTGGGGGAAAAATTCGTGGGCTAATGGTGTGGAAAAGCGAAGTTAGGTACCTACCTATCGACTAGAGATGAGCTCTAATATATCCCATCTGGCACTGGTATTTATGCCCCTACAAGTGGAAACTTGAAATCAAATGAGAAATGATCGATGTCTATTGATGGCAATGTTTATTTTTTAGTTACAAAAAGCGAATATGAATATAGAAAGTTTGATTTACTTGATGCTTGTCTGAAATTGGGGGTGAAAAGAGTAGATAACAAGTTTATTGTTTATGTACAAAAACAACGCTGGCGTAGCAGCGCGAATTAGTAAATAATCATTTGTGTTATAAATATTGACCGAAAGAAGATTACCATTACCTGAGCTCGGTGTAGCGGATTGTGGTGGCAGGGTGTAGCGTGGTGTGAAGTACGAGTACAATATATTAATTTTGAAGAAAATGAGATAAAAGGCGCGCACTCTGAATCATTAACTTTTTGATGAAACGCAGGCGGCTGTTTAAGGTTGTGCTTCTGCTGTATTGTTATGGATAGCACTTAAAAGATGTTTAAATTCACATCAGCGCCGTGTGGTTACGGCTATATACAATACCGCGATAGTTCGGCGATCGTACACAAAACGTTATCAGCTTGCTTGTATATACTCGTACTATAGGCAAGTGTAGGCGGGCACGGTTTTGGATGGCGAGCATTGAAGAAAAATGCTCCAAGTTTGGTAATTCTAGCCGAGAGAAAGCCGTTTAAATAAATCACCGCTCGTTCGAAATAAATAAATGGCTCTCTTGTGTTCCACAAGAAGAGCTTCTTGTCTTGACTGTTGTGCCTGGGCCGGAGCCGGGGCAATCTGTCTCTACCAGCAAAATATCCGGACAGGTGGCTGGCCTCTTTTTTCCCAAACAGGAGCAGCGTTGCACAGCACACGCTTTACAACTACATATGCGTACTGCTTTGTTAATTTGGCGCGAAAAGAGAACAGTTTCAGTACTTGTGGTGTTGTGGAAGCATACGGTTAGATACATCAACCCGCCAAGATACAGTACAGCATGCGGCACAGCTTACCAAAAAAACACAATAAATACTTACTCGCACGTTCGCCAAGATATTTATACACGCGGCGTAGTTTTTAAACGAGCGACTTTGCTGGGCCATGCTACCTAGTAGGTACCTTACCTACCTCTGCCGCGCGTTGTGTTATTTGGTTTCACATGGTCTATCCCAAATGTAGACGTTTTGTTACTGAAAACGCGAATTCGAATTTCGAAGTTTAGATAGAACATTCAGCAAGTTGGCGTTGACGGTTGGATTTGCGAACAATCCAGTTCCAGATATTGCAAGCATACAAAATATGTACTTGCACCACTCAACCGGTGAGCGCATTTAGCTACAGTCATTGTAATCCAACTATGGAATATTTTTGCAGATGATGAAATGATGAAGCCTGGTTGTTTCCATTCCATTTTATTTCCATGCCATGCCTTTCCACCACCACCATCTATGTACTACTTCTATTATCAGTGACATACTCTTTGAATCATTATGGTGTCGATTGTCGGGACTTGCCATGTCAAGCGAATGTAGATAAACTTCTTCTCAGTACATCGATGATTCTTGCAACTTTTCACTTCGGTTGGAGAACGCGCAGATTTTTCATTCAATACAGATTTCACCATGGACGCGTAAAATATCGCCCTCGGAAGCATAATTTCTGGAATTACTCAGTGGTCGTCGAGCATTGTCAGACTTTCTATGAAATATCTACGAATTGAATCATTGTATGTGTACCTACTAGAGCTCTCCTTTTGAGGTTATTTGAATAACTTCCCAGTTTCCAACTTTTCCTCACATGCATAATTTTCCTTGCATGTTGATGGCAACGAATCTGAGACCAACATTGTGGCCGAGCTGAAATTTTATCAAGCCTATTCCCACGTGTAATCTATTACATTGGCTGTATCAATATAGATGGGAATCTCGTGTACTAAATTATCCTTTTTCGGTACCTACCTAAATGACGACATGGACAGAGGCTTTGAAAGACCAAAAGAGATCTGCGTTCGTTCCGTCTCAATTAATTTATATGTAGTACCTATGTAGCGTCAAATATCTGCCCTATCTACTATCTACTATTACTTTTTACAATTTATATAGGTACTTAGAAGAGCCGCCAAATTTTGGACTCGACAACTCTTTAAGTAAAAAAACAGGCTAACTTCTAATTGTTTCTCTTCGCAGGGCTCTGTCAACACTCGAGTATTATAGCACATCACAGCAAGGTGATTTTTAGAATAATTTTGTGACCTGTGACACGTAGATTCGCAAAAAGCCGAGTACATACTTACATGCGAAGCGAAGTAATCCTGGTGTCGATACCGAGTACAATGATTGGCCTCGTATAAAGCCAAAATTATACAAATGGTATATCTATAGGTATTTCGGGATTTTCATTTTTTTTTTTTTTTTTTTTTAATAGAGCGAAATATAACTTTTAAATGTCGGAAAGTGCTATCAAAATGCGCCATCACGTACAATAACCATCTTGAACATTAACAACGTAAAAGAGGAATATAGTTTTTATCGTTTACGAGGAGGGGCGCCAAGCGCCATATGCTCATCTCATCCACTCCGCGCGCGTATCTCATCAACACACATACGTAATACGTATATGTGTGTATTCTATGTACATACATATATATCAACTCGTAGAATACCCCATTTCCATTTCTATATTTTTCTATTTCTGTGGTAAAAATAGCGTCGCAACTATTATTATGAGATTTGCGCGGGTGGCGAAGGACGAAAGAAAAGCCGGCATAAATTCTACTCAGACACTTTTATCATTTTCGGCGAACGTTTTCTTTCATACATATTTTTCAAATTATCGTTAAACATCGGCACGAAACGAGCGAAATTTGACAATATTGGCTTCATTTTTATCACACTTCACCCCTCCGTTACCCCTCTGACCTACGTTTACTATGACATTTGTGCGCGTATGTAACTCGCTTACTCTTCATAAAATATACTATTTCGGCGATGAAAAAAAAAGAAGTAAAAGGGAAAAGAAGAACTGAAGAGAAAAAAAAAAACGTAGAATACAGAAGGAAGAAAAACCTTTTGAATTTATCGCTGTACCGACGATTGAATATCGCCTCTCGCTTATACTTGGTATTATTCGCGTTGAATCGTTGCTCAGCCTCCGCTGTTCGCGTGGTGCATCTACTTTAAAGTGGTGTATGGTGCTCGAGCAACTTTTTAATGAGCTTACGAGATTTTAGATCGTGTACATTTTTCCAAATCACCGAACGCGTTGAGATGAGAGGGCAGAACACCATCCATGCTGCGGACAAAAGTGCGGAGAGCAGAAAAAAGCAACAGCCTGCGCATCACACAAATAAGTTTGATGAACATTTTACTGATTGTTGGTGGCCTTTTAACAAACGACCTGTTGTATTCGAGCTTTTCGTTGTGTATCCTTTGAACACCTACGTATCCGTAATACCGTTTGAGGCTAATTTGATTTCTCGCGCTTCACCACATGCCGCACACTACACTTTACGCGATTAGCGGCTGTATTTAGATGAGATGTTAAGGGGTATGTATCGGTAACAATTTAAAGGGGTGCGGAGAAAGCATATTCTTGAGGAAAAGTCTTCGAAAAGATTTTTGGGCGAAAACGCATCTTTTCCGGAAATCACAATCCAACTCTGAAATCAACCCCCAAAAATCATACATTACCTACATTGACAATTTACAATTTTGGAAAATTATTGAATCATTAAAAAATTTGACAATTTTGGAAAATTTTTCAGTTTTTAAAATTTAATAATTTTTAGAAATGTAACAATTTTTGAAAAGGCGATTGCTTGTAACTTCTACAATTTTTGAAAAATCAATAATTTTTGTGAATCAGAGAAATAATTTTTGGAAATGTGAAAAAAATCCCCTGAATTTTAAAGAAATTCTAACACTCGAATTTTTGAGTTCTTCAAAAAATGTGATTTTCAATTTATTCCATAAAACGCCCTCCACCTCCATTGAAAATGTGTTGATGTAATGTATCAGAACAAGAGTAAAGCAAACTGCAAAGTAGAAAGATGTTTTTTTTTTTTGTTTTTTTTTTTTTTAGTTACTGAGAGCCAAAAAAATGAGGTGTGTAAAAAATTGGGGGTTTGTGAGAGCAAATTTGGAGATCCTCAAAAGCTGTGGAGGATATCGGCACCCCTGGCAATTTAAGCAACCAATTGGGTCTGTAAAAATAAAAACGTTGCTTGATTTACAAGAGCATTAGATAATAGTGCTTTGTGCGTAAAAGTTTTGGTCTTTTTACAAGATAATTTTGTTGAACATTTCTCTACTTAGGATTGCCTATAAAGTCAGACTTATCGTTTGTTTGGCGTAATCAGTTATTTTTTGTCCGAGTGCCGTTTGTCGGTTATTTTATTTGAGTTATCATTTTTCGAAGTTATTAATTGTCGGAGTTATTATTTGTAGTAAGTAATTGTAACGATCACCGAAAGATTGGAAATATTATAACGTTCATTCACGATCAGGAGGAAGCAGTGGCGTATTTGATTGGGAAGTCATGGAAGTCGGACTTCCTCCAAATTAAAAAAAAAAGAGATTTTTATGAAGTGGTAATAAAAAGTATAAATTTAAAACCTTGTAAAAATGGTTCAAAAATTCTGCAAGATCTTGAAAAAAATCCTCGTCAATTTTGGAAAATTGTTGATTCTTAAAAATTTGTCAATTTTTAAAAATTTGTCAATTTTGAAAAATTTGTTAATTTTAAGAAAATTCAAATTTGCCAGTTTTTCAAAATTTGTCAATTTTAAAAAATTGATCAATTTTTGAAAAGGTGATGATTTTTGAAAAATCCCCAATTTTTGTGAATTAGTGAATTTTAGAAAATTCAACGATTTTGGGAAATTAAGTATTTTTGAAAATTTTGCAATTTAGACAATTTAATCATTTTTAAAAATGTGAAAAAAATTTACTCTGAATTAAAAAAAATTCTAACCCTCGAATTTTTTTCTTTGACCTATGCACCGTCTGCACGGCCACCCAAAATTGAGATGAAGGATCGGAAGGCTCTCTGAGAAATGTACTGATTTCTGTGTGGGTGAGTACAACAGTGTGTCGTACGAGACCCTCCAGGTTGTCAGCGGGAACTTGCCCATTGAGCTGGAGACAGAATGGCGAAGACTATACGGCGGGGAAATTTCGAACATTGCCTCGGCTGCTGAACAAGCCAAGAAACGACGCCGAAGCTAAGTGGCAAAGATCATGGGTCGAGAACATACTTACTAATAAGAAGAAAAGAAAGAAAGTACTAGACAGTGGAGATATTGAAACCACAGAAGAAGTCTGTGAGACGGCCAGACTCACGAGACAATTCATTCCCGAAGTTAGGGTCAGGCTTCGACAGGGGCTGGCAGTGAGTACGTATGTCACCCAGCTCCTAACTGGTCATGGGAATCTGAGATCTTATCTTCAGTTTCGACAGAAGCTGACAGATGACTCGTGCCAGTTGTGCGGAACGTCCGAGAATCCTTCAGAATGCGAGGACGTCCCACTCGTCCTCTGGAACTGCGCTCATCCTGAGAGAGTGGCAGCCAGAGAGGAGCTAAGGGAAGATCTAAGACCCAGCTAGTGGCCATACCCGTTACCAGATCTATTGGTCTATGGGGGTGAGCCATTCGCTGTCTTCGCCAAGAAGGTGCTGACTGAAGATCTGTCAGCAGTCAGCAGTGATACACTGGTATCGCTGCTGTCATCTATTATGTGTTACTACAGCTGAGATGATCTTGAAAAAAAGGTTTTCCTAATTTAGCATGGGAGGTGGTACTTGGCTCCCCTACCTTAGCAGTTAAAGGGTTAATGGACTTTCTATTTCACCAACCTACCTGCCAAACAGAGCATTTGCTCTTCGTAGGGATCCATAATAAATTGTACCTAATTGCTAGTTCTAAAAATCGTTAATTCAGCAATTTTAAAACACCTGCTACGGCACCGGCTTGGCTAGGCTTAGGCGTTCGTTAACCTTCGATAAAGGACTTGACTCTCATTGGGTGAATTACAAAAATGTTAATACATAATACGCACTACGCAGACGTCCATTAACCAATCAGAAAACAGCAAATATTAGTGCGAAATTCATCTGTATAGATAGCGCTAAACTCCGATTAATCGATTATTTTTTCGATTAATAATCGGGACTAAAATAATCGAGCATAATCGATTATAATCGGTAATCGTTCCATCTCTGTTTGCGATACATTTTACATAAATCTAATAAATCGATACATCAGTTCCGATAATTCCGATATAGCCTGATATAGCATCACTACCATCCACCTCCTCTGACCTCCATCCCAAACTACCTGATAACGCAATTTCGGTTATGAACTAGAATAAACTATGGTGCTTAAACAATAAACACCGTTTTTGATTGACAATTTGTAAACAATAATTACTTTTTCGTAAGATAATCAAGTCATAAGTTGAAGTTTAATCGCGGTGATTGCTGAGTGATTGCAAACTAGCAACATAACACGAAATTAATTTTTATAAACTTACTGGTGTGACTGTGTGAAAGTTGATCAAACGATAAAGTGGAAGTCTTATCTTAATTCCTTCAAAAACTAGTTACTTTGTGAGTTTTAGTATCTTTACGAGTAGTTGATTCTCGCCGTGAATGCCAGTACCATGATCCTCGTACGTTGAGAGTATATATTTTTTAAACTTCGGTCCTCGTTATTTGAATGTTATTTCTATGAATGTTTCATTATAGTGTATATTTTGATAACCTGAGAATCGGTGATTCCTTTTGAGAAGGAATAATTAATACCTGCACGGATCTAACTATCTTACTTTTCTTCCAATTGAATCGCGTAAGTGTAATAACTAATAATTTGAACTGTAGATTTAAATTATTTATTATTTTACATTCGTCGTACATTACGTAGCTTCTACTAGCTAGCTGAGTTTAATCATTTTATTTTTTTTTATTTTATTTTTTTTTTATTGAACCGCGAATTTGAACAAAACATGAAACGCTCCAATGTACGCAATCGAGTCAAAAGTCATCCGCATGAATTAGTACATCACAGGACGGTATTATGCGCAACCCATACGACTCATTTTAAGGGTAAAATGTCGCTTATGCAATTTTAGCTACATGTTATTACTGCCCACCAGGGTGGCCCAGACCCGACCTCTGAAAAAGAAACCACGAAACCACGTATTCTACTCACCCATACTAAAGCACTAACCAATACAAACAAAAAATACTATATACATGACATGACACACCTAAACCCCTTTATCGTGGAGTTATTGACCTTTAAAAACACCAAAGTTTCATCAAAATGTCACCGTTTTTGCGATAGTAATGAAAATTTTGGAAGCGAAAGAGATGCATTCTCATTTTTTTTCAACCAACTGACATTTTTTCTCATTTGGTAAAATCATTATTATCCCCACAAATTGAGATTCTTTTCATCCCTTGTTCGCTTCAATAGTACAACCGTTGACGGCGTTAATGCTTCCCTGTTCAAGTTGAATGGATTTTTAAGGCGATGTTGCCCCATTTAAGAAATTTCAAATATATTATAATTACGTAGATAGAGGTACGCTTAACAGTATAAAACCGATGTAGAATGAGTACCAAATAGTAGTGCTTTAATAGCGGAGGTGGAATTAGTGATGGCGTAATGTTGGTAGGGCTCCTGCGAATATGAATAATTTTCTATTTACCTAATTTGAATGTGAATACATGCGCGAAAATGGACACAGTCTTATGAAATAAGTTGCGAATAAATTACGAATTTACGAATGAATTTTTCAACTCGCTACGTAGAACAGCTTAACTGGACATTACGAATTAAATAACTACCTATGATATACCTTCGAGTATTTAATTCTTCTTCGGAGAACCGAGCTCATTCTAGCCGAGCGTACCTCCTGAAATACGTATTGTTTTTACTTATTTTTTTTTACCGGTTGGTGCATTGTATGGTAATGAATGATTTCCCATGTAAATTTTTTCACGAATTAAGCTCGAGATTGTTCCCCTCGATCTTGTCTCCAATCCGACTCGTGTGTGTAATTATTCATAGATGTGCGTTGTAGTAGGTACCTACACCTAGCTACCTACCTATGTATAAACAATGCCTAGACTATAGGTGCAGACAGGGTGGCTACTTACTAGATAGCAACTAATGTGTATATAAGTTGTACTGCATTACATAATACATTTATGTTGAAAAAACTATGCTAAGAATCGACGTATGACCTGTGCTGCTCGTGTTGATTAGAAAATATTCGTAGGTACGAGTATATTAACGATTTGTTGCGTAATCAATCGGTGGTTTTACAGTTCATCACTTTACCTATTTGGCTATTCTTCATAATAATACAATAATTCATTTTTGATCGTTATAACCCGATGAACTTCGAGTTGAAAAATCCAAAAGAAGTTTCCGTTATGGACGATATTAGGTATTATGTTTAGTTTTTAACTTTTTACTTTTTAGCCGAATTAAAAAAAAAAGATTGCTGCTACGTTCGACCTTGATTTAAAAGGAGGGGGTAAGAAAATTTGCGATCTTATTTTTAGATTTTTATGGACCCAAAAAGAGACAATATTACCCATCATTTTTTATTTGGAAAATAATTAACATTCCCAGAAATTGGGATTCTTTCTTTCCCTATTCGCTTTTACAACAATGAAAGTTCTATAGTAGTAAGGTACTCGAGGTCCTCGACTATAGTAACAAATCATGACAGGAAAAAATTTTTGACGTCACATTGTTTTTACTATAGTTCATGACGTCATCTCTTAACTCAGGACTT
>FIZV01070216.1:0-13018 GCA_900050545.1 Trionymus perrisii | reverse complement strand
AATTTAAAAATACGTTCAAGTAGGTAAAAATATTTTTACATTTTTTTTTTTTTTTTTTATAAAAAATACAAATTTTTTGAGGAAAAAAATATTCTTGGAGTTGCATTGGAAAATTTTCAACTCGTCGTCACCGTTCACTGGTGAATACGATAGGCCTCATCATTTCGCTTGGTCAGCATTCCACCATGAACCATGTGCAAAAAAGAAACAAAAATGGTCCCCTTTGATAAGCATCCAACTGGGAAAATATTTGGCCACGAAAAAAAACCTTGATAATTTTGTTTTCATTGTGAAAATACACGAAAGAAAATTCGTGCAATTTTAAACATCATCGACGAATTGAAATATCACATTACCGAAGTAGTATAATAAATAAAATTAATGTTCGGAAGAAATTTCTTACGCGAAAATATACACGGTGATTCGATGCTCGAGGATAATGAAAATGCAACCGGAGATTGTTACAAACCACCAGGTGTATTTTGTCCTAAAGTAAATACTTTCAATGATTTGTAATAAAATAGTGATCCATTCTCTGTACTAATCCGATTCTTAGTTCGCTAGACCTGTCGATGTTGATAATGTCGTCCTATATGAAACGTTGAGCGATCAAGAATCCGCTATTCGAACTCCGTCTAGATTTGTAACCGGTGGTTATTGGCAAATTTTATCTTCAAATCAAACTTGGGTAGGTAAAAGTACTCGTTTTGATTTATAAAAATATCGAATAATTTTACTCGTTGTGCGCAGCAATTCGGAAGATGGCCAGTAGCTGTGACAAATCCTACTTCGGGCGACATGATTGCCACTTTGCAAGGATACGTTTCAATAATGGTTCATAACGATATAAGAATAGATATCACCGTAGATCGAGCGATTCGATTAGTTAATAATAGAGTAATATTTTTGCAAAGTTCTACTTCAGACAGCAAATTTCGCATAAACGCTGATCATTTATATGACTTGAATTTGATTTCAGATAAATATGAAATTATCGATCACGCCATCGGGTCGAATATCAGCGCTATTGTCACCAACGGGAAGAATGTACCAGTACGGTAGCCGCGTAGAAACCGTAGGATTCGGCAAAGGAAAAGTGAACAATAAGTAAAAATCTCATGAAAATAGTTAAGAAATCGTATTAATTGATTTACCATACTCGCACGTTCGAATATTATTCTCAGATATGCTAAAATGTGGCATGGAGGTATTAGTTTTACGTCTGATTCATCCGCATTGGTATTCCTACTAGACGAAGGAGGTACAAGATCGACGACCGATACATTTTGCGATATCGTTAGCTACGATTTTTCCAAATCCGTATTTTTTGCCGAATCTCTACATGGGCCTCAATTCGTCGACGAATGTATTACCTTACTGAACACCGCTCGATACACTGTTAAAAGTAATGGCGATGAGAAATGGATCATTCATGGTATCAAAATTGAACAAAACGCCGATGGTTTTGTCAAGTATGCTGTTATTTTATAATCTAGTTCATTGCAGGGAGGTATTCGAGGTACCTACACCTATTAAAAACTCCAATTTAAAAAAAAAAATGATATAGAAATAATTTTCGTTCATTTTGGAGAAGAGAAATTTTCAATTTTTTTGGAATAAAAAATTTCCAATTTTTGTGAGATGAAAATCTAATTGAAAAAATTCCCTAAATTTTTTCAAGTAAGAAATTGGCAAAGTCTTAAATTTTTTTATGAAAGAAATCTCCTGCTTTTTAGAAGAAAAAAAATGTATTTTTTGGAAAATTGTTTCTTATTTTTTGTTTTTAGCATAAAAAATTTCTAAATTTTTTTGGAATAGAAAATTTTCTCAGTTTTTATAAAGACAAAATTTTCCAATATACTTTCTTTGCGGGAAAAATTATTTTTTTGAAATAAAAAAATTGCGATGAAAAATTTTCTCAATTTTTTTTGTGGAATAAAAGATTTTTTCTAATCTTTACATTTTTTCAGAATATAAAAATTTTAGAATTTTTTTGAAATATTATTTCTTTTTTGGTAGGTAGGTCTATGTTGGTAGGTAGGTACCACCTATCTCTGAAATGGGAAATTTTCCAACATTTTTGAAG
Organism: Trionymus perrisii; assembly: GCA_900050545.1. NCBI lineage: Eukaryota > Metazoa > Arthropoda > Insecta > Hemiptera > Pseudococcidae > Trionymus > Trionymus perrisii. Next base: position 10,932 of record FIZV01070216.1, on the reverse strand, counting down.
GTAAAGTTTTCTAATTTTTTGGAATATTAAAATTTGTACCTAATAAAAGAAATCTGTATTTACTTGGAATACTTAAAAATTTTATACAATTTATTTTTTAACAAAAATCTTGGATTTTTTTTCGAGACAAAATTTTCTCAATTTTTTGGAGGAAGTATAATAAAAAAATGTGAAATTCCCTACTTTTCGACCTTTTTCTTTTTGGATATAAAAACTCTTTGAAATACAAAAATGTATGAATTATTTTGGAATAAAAAATTTTTCCGATTTTATTGGTGACATAATTTTCCATTTTTTTTTGTAAGTGGAAATATTATAATTGTAATGAAAAAAATTTTAGTTTTTAAAACAGATTTTTTCTTGATTTCTTGGGAACTTCGAGTATTATATATTAATACTCAAAGCTTTGGAATAAAACAAAAATTTAGAGACAAAATTCTTCAATTTCTTTTGTGCGAAGGAATCATACCTATATTTTTTTTTAGAGTATAAAATTCCCTTAATTTTTGCAATTAGAAATTATTTTCTTCAGTTTTTTGGTACCTATTTTATTTTTTTTTTGAAACATAAGAATCTAATTTTTAGAAAACGAATTTTGAATAGATAAAATCTATGCATTTTTTTGAACACACAAATATTTTTATTATTTTTTTTTTGGAATGATTTTTTTTCAGTAGGTATTTGCGGAATAGAAAATTTTTTCATTATTTGTAAAAACAAAATTTTGTAGAAAAATATCTTACTTTTTTTTGGACTATAAAAGTCTCTGAATTTTTTGTTTAGAAAATATTTTTGTCTGAATTTATTTGAGAGGCAATTTTATTTATTTATTTATTTTTTTTGAATAAAAATGAAAATGTTCTCAATATTTTTGGAAGAGGAAATTTATTTATTTATTTTTTGGAGGTTAAACCCTTTGAACTTTTTGTGAAGAAAAAATATTAAATTTTTTTGGAGACAAAATTTTTCAATTTCCTTTGTTGGAAGAAATCTCATATTTTTTTGGAACATGAAAATCTTCGATTTTTTTTTTTATTAAAAAAAGCCACTTGAAAATGAAGAAATTTATGTTTTTTTTAAATGAATTTTTTTTAATGGAAATTTTTTTTGAATTTTTTGAACAAATATATATTTTTTTTTTTTTGTAGAAAAATATCTTGGAATTTATTGAGAATGTAAAAATCTCTGAATTTTTTGAAACATGAAAATTTTTGAATTATTTTAAATAAAAAAATTTCTGAGTTCATTCTTTGAAGTCTAAAAATCTGTTTTTTGGAAGAAGAAGCATAATGCAATTTAATTTAATTTAGAAATTTACACATTTTTTTGGCATAGAAATTTTTTCAATTTTTTCTGAAAATAACAATTTTTAAAAATTGTTTGGAGACAATATGTTTTAATTTCCATTCTAGAAGAAAATCTCGAATATTTTTGGAATATAAAAATCTCTGAATTTTTTTTGTTGAAAATAATACCTATTTCTCGTTTTTTGGAATAAAAAATTTTTCATTTTTTTTGGTGATATAATTTCCAATTTTCTTAGTAGGAAAAATCTACAATTTTTTCTAATATAAAAATCTTTGATTTTTTGTAATAAAAAAAAATAAAAAAATACAAAATCGGTGAAAAAAATCGAGCCATACCCTAGAAAATTTCAGGTTACCTCCCTTACCAAGTTTATTTGATTTTAATGATTTATGATGATTTTTTTTTTTTGGCAGAGTAAGCCGAGATAATAATAGGATTCAAATGAAAACAAGCTTAAAAGGAACTAGTGGAATTACTACACCTTTCGTACATTGCACAGCTTCTGTAGGCGTTCAAGAAGAACCTAAGCATTTATTTGTGCGACGTGGCGAAAGAAGAATGCATTACGATGGTGAAATTTTTGTCGTTCGTAACGGAGGTCATTCTGCCGGATTCGATAGCAACAATAAATTGACCGTTTTTTAAGCAATTTTGTAATTATATGTATATGTACCTAGATTATTATATATTTATTTTTCAATGATGACGGTCATTTTTGTAAGTATTTGAAATATTGTACTTTTTACAGGGTTCAATAAATGTTATTTTATGCAAAAAATAAAATAAAAATAAAAATAGCCTTTATAATCAAGAAGGTCGAGAATCAACGAAGACCAAATCAATATTTTATTGGAGGAGTAATAAACATTAAAAATGAATAACTAAAAAAATACAAAAAAATAAATAGATAAATAAGAAATAGAAAATACAAAATAATACTCTAAAATTACAAAGCACTGGGTTACCGATGAATCACAATTCACACGTTAAATATTCAACTTTAAATTAAGCAAGGTAACAATAACATTATCATCATCGACGTAATTGAAAATAATGAATTTTTTTAACGATTGTAAAAACACCGAGTTGACATTAATCGTAACGCCGTACTCGTGATCAACTTCGATTTCAAATAATTGTGATGAGAGTGTTTTGTAAAGGTCTTCAGAATTAAGAGCATTTTTTCTGCAACGCATAGTTCTCAGGCGAAATTGGTCAGAGTCAATAATACCTTTCCAGAGGTCGATTTTATTGTAAGACCAAAGATCATCGTAAGGCCATTTTGGAAACTCTTCCATTAATGTATTCGAATGCTCCATAATATTGTGGACAATTCGAATCGCAGAATAAAAACGAGATTTCGGATAGAGCGAGAAAATCGTTTCACTTCCATTATCTTGCTTTTGTAAAATATTCTCCGACGCTTCATCTTTCATTATTTCCAAAACTTTATTGATGACGAAATGAAATACTTGTCGAAGTAAGGGAATTTTTCCGTCTTTGTTGTTATCTGTACGTAAACAAATTTCAGCAGACTTTCTATAAAAGTTACAGCTAATGGCGACTAAAGCTTCGCACAGCTGGGAATCATTTCTGTAAAATTTCTCATCGTTCGTAATTACAACAAAATCATCCAATAAAGTAGAGGACGAAATAACACTCTGAGCTTCTGACTCCAAGCCTTTGATAATTTTACGAAACGTCTCTAAACTGACAGATTCGTCCACACTCATCTGTGCAAGTTGAGCATTCAATTCAGAATACAAAGTTGATGAAGAAAGCACCGAATGGCAAGAGGTTTTCATTTTCGAAATCAACCTCTCATTCCAACGCGTTGCCACATTCTGCAAAGTGCTCATCGTATCTTGCAAACTCAGCTTCTTAGAATCGGTTTCAGAAGCATATACAGACTCGTACAATTTCATAACTCTGTCGCTGATTTCTTCGACTACGTAACCAGGCAATCGAGATGGATTTATTGGTACGAATTCGTGTCCAGGCAAAGAATCGTTTCCATTTTTAAACTTATCGATGAAGTTTCTAAATGCTTCACGGTGGTGGAAAAATTCATCTACTGTTGACGCGTGTACTCGTTCGAGTATAACTTGTAGTCTTTCTTCGCCGACAACTCGACGATTTGAATCAACAATGGATTTATAAGTCTCGGTAATAATTTCTTTTAATTTAGATGTAGTAAATTGAATGGAATCTTGGCAAGATTTTATCACTTGGTCGATAGACAAATAGACGTTTTTTTTGTCGACGAGGTACCTCGCGACGTCGATGATTACTTTATAATTTTCAGTGGTGTCGGATTCAGAGATAGGCGCTGGATCACTTTTGATAACCTTTTCTGAGAATTTCACGTAACTTTCTGGTTCGATTTTCTTTATAATTGATACCGCATAGGTGATTAATTTACATATATCATTGTAATCGTCTTCTGAAACAATATCGTCGACTATGGTGGTCACATAATAACGTACAACATTAGTAAATTCTTCGTTATAGTCGCGAATAAAGTAAGAAAAATTACTGAATTGCGATCGAATTTCCAGGCAGAACTGGTTCAAGGTGATTTTATCGCATAAATAATCAATGGTAAAATATTCGAAATCGTAACACGTATTCAAAATTAATTCATCTTTCGAATAAAATTTCAGTAAAATTTGTAACGGATTTTTACATCGGCTGGCCAGTAGTTTTAATCCAATCAACGGAGAACAATCTTTGACTCGAACGCCACTTTTATTTAATTTGTACTTCCAATCGTTATATCTGCATGATAGGTCATTCTTAGTCAATTTTTTCTCGCGATTAATCACACCACGAAGGTCTTCAATGTTCACCACGGCTCCGTACAAAATAAACATTTGAGCTGTCAGTTCTAAAGCATCCACGCTGGATATTTTCCCCTTCTGGGATATGTATGAAAGATGCAACAAATACGTTCCGAAATATCCAGCATCGATGAGACTACCCGTGAAATTCAACGACTGTAGAATTTTCAAAGATACAAGACTATGTTCACCAGCGAGTGAAATCATCTCGCACGTTTTCGATGCTCCAGCACACGTAGATACGGCAACGGTAGCTAATGAAATGGCGCTGTTCACAGACCCCAATGTATTTAGCTGGCGATGCTCTTCACGATCTAAAAAATTAGAAACCGTCTTGTGCATAGTTTTTGCACCAATGGCTATAGCTGCACCTGCTGCGACGCCCGGAGCTATTGAGAATACACCTAGAAGAGTACAGCCGATTCCAGCGACAGCACAGACCCAATCCATGATGGTTTGGCTTTTATTGAACCATTTTTTAGAGCCGTTGGTTTGGTAGCAGATTATTTTACTCGACTTATGGTATATACCATTTTCAGGAGCGAAAAATTTACAAGCCGGGAGTTCATTCGTCTGTAGGAAATGGGTCCAAGAACTGTAACAACGTCCAGATGGTTCGATAAAATGAATTCGGTTTTTAATTCTGAACCGGAATATGCAATATACGATGCTGTTTTCGTTCAAGTATAAAAACGTGTGGCCGAGTTCGATTTTATGACTGCTGAGTGACACCAAATTAGTGAAAATTTTTTGAATATGAGAGCGTTGAGATTCGGTGTAATTGAGGTGATATTTACGAAGGGACGAGTTTTCGATTACTTCGTTTTCGACAAAACCGAACAGGCAGATTCCGAGGTATGTTTTCACTAGATCATCTTCGTTGTCGAAATATTTCCACGAGTGCAGGATTTGACTCCATTCGGTTTGACAGAGTATCGCTTCTTTTTGCCAATCTGATGAAGTCATTATACTGTAACGAGGCCTGAATTGTAGATGAGATATGAAATGAATGTGACATTAATGAAGAGTAATAGTTACCTGGTCGATTGAACAATTTTTTAAATAAATAACATTACAAACTGTAACTCTTTATTTTCCTTTTTTTTAATTTTTTGATAAAAATTTGATAAGGCATTTTATTATTATTTTCCGTCGTTTTCCGTCCGCATTCGACTATTTTCGATAATCTTCGGTTGAATTCCAGATTGATATCGCCGATAGATGGCGTTTGAATGATTGATAAAATGATAACCGGTGGTGTTTTTGAAATTTAAAAAAATTCCGCTGTACCTTATGATAAATTTAAATTAATGAAATTGAAATTTCTAATTTAAAACCGCATCATCGTTGATTTAATTTACGTATAATTTTTCTATTTATTATTTTCCCGCGTTTTGATATAGTGATATTTAATTAATAATGGAACCTATGACCATTGGAACTCCAAATACATCGCTGAATGCCTCTGGATTGTTTGAAACAACCGCATCAAATTCTCAATTCCTGCCATCTTTTTTACTCGGAAGTGAACCTGGAAATGATTCGTTATATTCATCTCCCAAACCCACCTCTCCAAATAAATCGCAATACAATGCAATGCAGTCTTCTTACAATTATAACATTCCACTTGACAGGTTCGTAATTTTTGACTTAACGTGTTCAATATAACAAACATCCGCCTAATTACAACTATGATTTTCCATAGGAGCACGGTACAAAGTCCTGTTTCCACTGCAGAAAAACACGATGGTCCTCCGATTATAAGTTTAGCGGATTATAGCATATCACATCCGCTGAATTATTCCAATTTAACGAACGATATTTCTGTCAGCAATACACACAAGTAACCGATTTATCCGTCGTTATCAAAGCCTATTCGAATACCTCATTTTAATTCATATATTTTCGATTATTCAGTAGAGACTTTCAAACGCTTGGAGACTTGAATGAAAACTGGGTAACAATATTTGGTTTTACTCCATCTCAGATCGATCTAGTTTTATCTTATTTCGTACGTTATGGTCAAATCGTTGATAAAAAATACTCATCGAATGGAGGTAACTGGATTCACGTTAAGTATTCCAATAGAAGAGAAGCCCAGTCAGCTTTATCACAGAATGGTAAACAGATATCGTCCAATTTAATGATCGGCGTTGTTTCGCGAAAAGATAAAGTATGCATTTTTCGAATTTAGTTTAGGTACTCATTTTTACCTTCCAAAAAATTACCTATTGGTTGTTTATGTCTATAGCATCATTTAGAAAATATAACCAATCGTTCTACGTCTGCCCATCCTCAACATGATATTTCTACGCAGAGAACAGTGCTTAGTCCTTTGTCACCGCCATTGAATATTCGTCGTTTAACTGTTGCAAATAGCGAAAACGATGTAAGTCTGATTTGTGGTAGTTTTATTGTCTACCCATGAATGACATCAATATACCACTGTTTGATATTACAGGTGGCATCTTTAACCAGTGTCCCTATCCCTGCCAAGAGCAATGGAGTAATGACCAAAACCTTGGAATATCTTTTTGGCTGGTGATTCTAGAGGAAATTCTATTTTGACGACTTATACTTTTATAATATACGGAATTTTATTTTGTATGTATTTCGAATTATTGTAATGAAATGTATACGTGGAGACGTGGAGTTAAAACTATATGCTGTGCTTATTGCGTTAATAAGTATTTTTAATAAATTTTTGGTGATTATTTCGTGAAGAAGTCTTGACAAATTATTTTCTTATTAATTTTTATTTAGGTATATCGACGATTGAAAACGTTTCAAGTCCGAACTTCATTTTTCATTTCAATTTCCCTGAACTGAAAGGAAGAGTTTGATTAATGATTATAAAAATGAACAAGACACTCAGTTTTAGCTGGGTACTTTTTAAAGTCCAACCTATCAACCTATTAACCTATTAAATTAACCAAAACCAAACATACAAAATGGGTTTCGCCCTTGCTTCGCTTTTCGAAAATTCTTAAAACCGAAAAAGTCCGCAATTTTTTCGGAGTAGGGGAAACTGAATCACCTACATCTACGTGTGAATATCCTCGTTTAATTTACGCGCATTCTCGTTCATTTTTGAATGTCTCTTCTCTTTCCCTTTCAAAAAAAATTTCGCGTTCGGCCGTTCGAGTCACTGATAACGTGTAATAACCGCGATGATAAGAAACTCGTGATTTTAACCTTCACGTCCTTCTGAGCAAGCGTGTTTCGGTATTTTGGTACGGGTTATCCGTTGTCCGTTGGTGCTGTTCGTTGTCCTAGTCCTTTTTATTTTCTAATTAACTAAGTTAATCGATGGTAATACTAAACATGTCTAAAGTTCTAAGAAACTTCAGCCTGAAAACCAAAGTTCCGGCTAAAATCAGTAACAATACGGTTAGATGTATAAGTTTTATCCAATGTAGGAACGTTAAGCAAATTAATAAGTATAAACAGTAAGTACTATGGGGTGACATTTAAAGCACCTTCAGTTTAACTCAATTGCTGTACTTTTCTCGCCATTAACATCTAAATAGTAAATATCTGGTTATTCTATTCATTTAGTAATCACGTTCGCTTGTTTTACAGCTTCTACAATGCTATCTCGAGTAGACAGTATGTATTACCAGCGTACAGCAAACGTTTCTATTCATCTGATAATTTACCTAGTCACAATAAAGTACTACTGCCAGCACTTTCACCCACCATGGACATGGGTACAATCGTCAGCTGGGCCAAAAAAGAAGGTAAGATACCCTCTAGTCTAAATAATGCACTCAGATCACTCATCTTATCTCTTGTTTCAGGTGATAAACTGAATGAGGGAGATCTACTGGCTGAAATCGAAACAGATAAAGCTACTATGGGCTTCGAAACACCCGAAGAAGGTTACCTGGCTAAGATTTTGATCGCAGCAGGAACCAGAGACGTACCCATAGGAAAAGTCCGTACAGTTTAGTTTGCCATTTCATGTTTTCAAAAATGAAGCAATTTTATTTTTTAATCACAGTTGGTTTGTATAATCGTTGAAAACGAAGAAGATATAGCTGCTTTTAAAGATTACGTCGACGATTCTCCTGCTGGAGCTCCTGCTAAACCTGCTGCTGCTGCAGCACCGTCACCATCACCACCGAAACCAGCTCCGGCTACTCCTCAACCTAAAGTTGCCGCTGCTCCTTCCGCATCAATATCTCAGTCTTCGTTTGCAAAATCTTCCGATCGAATATTCGCTAGTCCATTTGCTAAACGTCTGGCTGCGGAGAAAGGCGTCGATTTGAGTGTGAGTATTCGGTTGATGATATTTATACCCATATTTAGTATCCAATTGAGAAATAAAATGTACCTGCTTGTAGACTGTTGGCCAAGGATCTGGTATATTTGGTTCGATCGTAGCTAAAGATTTGAGTAAAGCTAGAGCTGCACAACCTGCTGGTGTTTCACAATCTATACAAGGAGATGGTTTCGAAGACAGGCCGATTTCCAACGTCAGAACTGTTATCGCTAAACGACTACTCCAATCTAAACAAGTACGTTGTTCGTATTCTCCATAAAAATGCACCCGATGATTAATTAAGAATGCTCTATTTCGTAGACAATTCCACATTATTATCTCACCGTTGATTTAAATCTGGATAAGATATTGTCTCTGCGAAAGAAATTAAACGCCGAATTGGAAAAAGAACAGGTTAAACTGACTGTAAACGATTTCATCATCAAAGCTACAGCACTGGCTTCTAAAAAAGTACCCGAAGCTAATTCCGCTTGGATGGATACATTCATTAGACAGTAAGTCGCAAGTGATCTGTTTCTCGATACGATTCCGGACTTATTTCTCAAATTTTTTTTCACTTTTAGGTATAACGCTGTCGACGTAAGTGTAGCTGTAAGCACAGAACGAGGTCTAATTACTCCGATAGTCTTCGACGCCGAGAAAAAAGGTTTAATCGAAATCAGCTCCGATGTCAAAAGATTAGCAACTAAAGCTCGCGAAGGCTCGCTTCAACCGCAAGAATTCCAAGTACGTTTGATTCCCTCCTGAATTTCGATCACTTTTTACATTTTAATCGAATACATTCATCTTTTTACATCCAGGGAGGTACCATTTCGGTCTCTAATTTAGGCATGTTCAATATCAAAAGCGTATCCTCAATTATAAATCCGCCTCAAGCTTGCATACTTGGAATTGGAGCAACCCAAAAAGTACTTGTACCAGATTCCAGTTCAGCTGACGGGTAATTCTTAGAATTCTAAACTGTACTAAATTAAAAACTCGTTCTAAACTCTAATATGGTATCGTTTTGTAGAACCAAGGTATCTGATATTGTTCAATTTACATTGAGTTGTGATCATCGTGTCGTCGACGGAGCAGTTGGAGCTCAATGGCTGCTCGCCTTCCGAAAATACATCGAAGATCCGACCAACATGTTGTTATAATGTGGAGACGACGTATATGCGAGGCTTTAATTTATTTTAAAACAGGCTTAACACAATACTAAACATCTAAAGCATTCCTTCAACTGTGAATATATTCGTTAAGATTCCCCTCCTCTCGTTTTTGTGTATAAGTCCAATTCGTGACTTTGTATAAAAAAAAAGTAAGAATAACAGGGTGAAAAATTACCAATCAGGGATGCTTGAGTAATACCTCCTACTTTGAGATTAGTATTAATACGAACAAATATGTTGTAAGTAATTTATTTCTCGTAGTTTAACAAATTACGATTTATTTGACGTTACCAGTTTTTGAGATTTTTTTTTCGCTAAAAAAAAAATCAAAGAAATTATATCTCGTGTAAAAACAAATTATTGTAGAAATCAGCGCAGAAATTTATTATTTCTTCTGATACGTCTGATCATTGTTTACGTTCTGTTTGTACAATACATTTTATTGAATTGTCGCGTATATTTTCATTTAAAGATTAGAAAGAAATTCAGTTCGAAATTTTATAAGAAAATGAAACGTTTAAATTCGGTCACAAGAGCGTTATTTATTGAACTTGTCTTATCAGATGAATTTTCAAGGTTACGAGAGGTCAATATTTCAAATCTCGTTTTCACTTCGATAGTTAAAAGTTCGTTTATTTTTAACAGAAACGTAAGTGACTGACTGCGGCAGCGAGGGGTAAGTGAACTATTTGTGAAAGTCGAAAATAATGGAAAATATTGCTTTTACACAATCATTTGAAATTAAAAATTCCTCAGTTTATTAGAGGGGGTGGATTCCTCATTTTTTAAAGAAAAAAATTCATATTTTTTTAGAACGAAGAAATCGTATTTTTTTTTTTGAAACTTTTTTCCCTTTAGTTTATTAAAATTTTCGTCGTCGAATTTTTTTCCATTTTTGAAAGTAAAAAAAAGAAACAATTTTTTGAAGTACGAAATTTTTTGCGGTGAAAAAATTTCTACAATTAGAAAGAAAAACTGTTTCGATGTTTGAGGAGAAACAATCTTTGAAAGAATTGCATTCGGAGAAAATTTTTAAAAGTTTGAGTCTGAGCAAAATTCTTGAAAAAATTACAGTCAACAAAATTTTTAGAAAAACAGCTGTTTCTCAAAAATTACGATTTTGACGATTTTTTGAGCCTCCAAAAAAATCGAGATTAGTGTGGTTTCCGACTAATTCGACCACGCTGATTCCGAATCTGCAAACGGTTTTGCTCTACGATGATTCCTCGCCGAGCTAGAGCACTTTGAACTTTGCCCAAATTTCACAACTTTGATGTATTTTTTGACTCAGACTTTTTGCAAAATATTAACTACTTCCAGAAGGCCTAGAAATTCCAGAAGGCTT
>FIZV01070210.1:0-10417 GCA_900050545.1 Trionymus perrisii | reverse complement strand
AAAATTTTTTAAAAAATTTTTCCAAAAAAAAAGAAAAAAAAAAAAAAAAAAAAAAAAAAAAAAAAATGTTAATCTTTACTCAAGATCAGATGAAAGTTGTCGATAGACTCGTTAGCGAAACATACGACCAAATTTTTATCACCTAAAATACTGATGATGATAATTCATCCAATATCTTCAGTCACATCTATCGATCAACATTTCACTTATTGATTTTTGAACTGAGAAATCGACCTGATAATAAAAATAATGGAAAGCAATTATACGACGTGACGTCGCGCACAAGAAAGTAGGATCTCATTACGACGTTAAAAATTTTCTATTTTTATTTCCTAAAGATTAATTTTTGCATTTAATTCGATTCGAATATTATATTTAAACGTGGCTTTATAAAAATCAACTAGCGCCTAATTTTAATTTCAATTCGACCGAGATAGTGGACTTCGTTCTTTTAAAACTTTTTCTTCTCTTCAACTCACACGGTTACCACAATTTTTTCTCATCTTTTCGGTGCAGTTACCTTCCAAGATATCAAGTGCTTATAGGAGAAAATTATAACTTCATTCGATATCGATTTCTACCCCTTCGAACGAATTAACAATCTATTAAAAGAAATTGTTATCTACTCGAGTATTAAGTACATAAATTTTGATTTTTGTTACCATTTTTTTAGGTAGGTAAGGTACCTACTCTCATATGATTTTTTTTTTCAATTTATTGAAAAATTCTAATATTTGAGATTTCTTTCACCTATTTTATTTTCTTTTTCATTGTTGAATTATTTCTTTTTTCTATTTTTTATTATGTACATTGCTTGCCATGATGAAAAAAAAAAAAGAAAAAATATATTTGACGAAAATCTCTCTGTTGTATGATATTTTTATTTTCATAGTACCTATTTTAGATATCTACGTTTAAATTTAGGTGATGGCCAATTAGCTAATTATATAAATGTAAATATTTTGGTGTGGTTTGTAATATCTTGCAGACACTTTCTTCTGCGTATGCAACGCCAATCTACATGTTACCATCAATTATTATACCCGAAGAAGACGAATACCCATATCCATATCCCATAAATTAAAAATCTAATTTTGATTTACGATTACAAGTGCCTCTCTTTCTCTCTGTATCCAGGTTTGTATTGTATTCAAAACAGTTATTCAAAATTTGAAAGCTTGAAAATTTTGTATTGTGAACGCTTTATTCGTATCCTCATTCAATTAATTCATCGAAAAAAATATATCTGATTCGGATTATTCCATTTTCATCATTGATTCGTGTATGATTTCAATTCGTAATTGATTGGAAATTTAACGGTTGAATCATTTCTCATACCCCCACGAATGATTTTGTTTGTATATTTCTCGGTGATGGGGTTGCTTATTTATTTTGATAATCCAGCACGTACCTTAACCTATGTTAATATGCTTTTGTGTGGATCAGTAAATACATAGGTCTATTTGATTGACAAGTACCTTATGACGTACTACTTGGATTTTATTTTGCTTGGGATTGGATTTTTGCAGTATGTGTCAGAAATCGACTGTTTTACGTTTTGTTTCATTTTGAAACGTGGTTTATCGATTTTTTATTATTTCGATTAAAATAATTTTTTTGAAATTTTGGAAAAAAATTTCAAAGGTTTATTCATAATGATTTTTAAAATAAAAAAAAAAAATTTTGAACCTTTTTTTTTATTATTTGAACCGACGGTGGCAAATTTTCATTTAAGTAAAATATTTGAAGAATATTCATCATTTTCATAATTTTGTCATTTTTTGAAAAAAGTTTGAAAATGGTAAGAAAAAAAATTGTATCAAATAAAACTTTTAAAAAGTTTGTGTGATAATGATATTATAATTTTTTTTTTGAGAATATTTCTATTCAAATTTTAATTGATAATAAATCCCCAACTACTAAAAAAAATCAAAAATCAATTTTTATTTAGGTATTTTATTTTTCAACCCGCCTCAGTCGGATGTAATAATCTTGTAATTACATACCCCCCCCCCCCCAAAAAAAAAAGTTCAGAAAAAATTTCAATTTTTTTTTGGAATTGTAAAAAAAAAAAAAAACTAAACCAACATTTTTTTAAATTTTTGCAAAAATAAACAACCTTTTATATTTTTTCCAAATGATTTTTAAAAATTTTCACACACACACCTATAAAGAATTTTAAAAAAAAAAAAAAAACAAACAAAGACGATTTTTTTTTTTTAATTTTAATAAATTTTAATAAAAAACAAATATTTCAAACAAAAAATCGTAAAAAAAATTTAATAATTACCTAGTCCATTTTTTGATACAAAATTTTCTTTTTTTTTTATAAATAATTAATAAATTAAAAAAAAAATTAAAAAAAAACTTTTGGAGAACTTTTTTAGTTTGTCTATTTTTAATAAAAATCTGTTTTTTTTTTGTTTTTTTTTTTTGAAAAAATTAATTTACAGCAATTTTGATTTGTTAACAAATTTTTAAGAAAATATTTCGAATACAAGGGTGCTGATCTCCATTAATAAAATGAACTCAACGATCTACTTTCGTTCAATTTTTTTTTCTCATCTGCATTGTTATTCATCAAAGAGTAAAAATATTTTTCAAATCATCCAGATTAACTTTAACCTCACTTGCTCATTTCACTGCATCCGATTCAAGCACCTCGTACATTAACGATATTTACTCAGCATACGTTAACCATCGTCACAAAAAATATAAATATCAACGCAGGTGCATGCATAGTGCACTGCATAGTGCATACCCATAACGCACTTCAAATCTATTATCGAGCACCTGAAGACGAAAAAAAAAATCCAGCATCGCTTGCTGCACTTTTCTTCGTATGTTACGTTTTTTTCTGAGACATACTGAATACCTTTACGCGTATCGCTGTGTTTGGTTTTGTAAATGTGTGTGATTTATTTTCTTTAAAGTTCAGTTTTTGGTTTAGTGCATGCTTTCTAACACTCTAAATACGTAATATTGTTCTGCATCATAACACGAAATTAATTTGAGACGCGGGAAATTGATATTTCAGCGGCATGATAACTTCTACAGACCAGCAGCTCATCCCCATCAACCGCATTACTACGTTCCAAATCACCACCACCAAGGAATTCCATTAGCTAAACCACCACCATCGCCTAACGAAAATGGAATCTTTTCTACGATCACATCCGGTTTTAATAATTTAGTGAATAATATATTCGGTTAAAGTGTAATTTTTTTCAGGCCATCGAGCCTACGAAACAGTATGTTCTCATTCCTATATTTATAGTACTCATTAATTTATGCTTTAATTTAAGACCAAATGATGAACAATAATTTAGACTTTTTTTTAAAAACTACCAAAATATAATTTATCAAAGATTGACGAAACGCCTGCGAAATGGTGGGGTTAAATACTTTCAGTATCATTGTTAATTATACGTAATATATTATTTTTGTTTTTCATTAAGTAATTAATTTATTTGAAACATTGTAAATAAATAAAATTTCATTGAAATAATTTACGTTGTTTGATTTCGAAATCAGGAGCTGGCGACACGAAAGGGGATTTCAAATTGAAACGATTAAAAAATTCAACAATTATATTCAGACGAAAAAAAAGATATAAAATATACGTGATTAAATTACGAAAATAAATAAATTAATTAATAATTAGGATTTACTTTATTCATTATCATCGACTTCGATTTTGCTTCTTGCAATATGAAACGCAGATACCAACGAACTTAATTGGAATTTCTCATTTGTTCCTCCCGATAGTCGATATTCTATGTCGGATATTTTGATCAACAGTTCTATCAACGTCTCAGAAGGTAATTCGACTGCGGAAATTGAAAAGTTTTAGTGGGAAATTCGCAGAAAACAACAAGGGTAAAATAACACTCACTTTTATGTAAAAATGTATGCACTTCGCTAAGTATATCCTGTAAAGCTAAACCTTTTTCAACTTTTAAAATCTGAATTCCTGTAATATTTTTTGAAATTAGTACAACTGGACAAATACGTAGCTTCATTTTTAGGATTACTCACGATTATAAGTAGAAACGAAATCATCGTTGAGTAACCATTTCAAAATATTAGTAATATCTGCTTTTAGAGGATGTCCAACGCAAGTGTACACAGCTTCTTCGTTTACCTTCGAAAATGCAGTTGAGGAACTTTGTAAAATATTCAAAACTTTACGCATATCTCCTTGGGATAATTCAATTAGTGCTTGTTTACCGTCTTCGTCTACATCTAGTCTAAAATGTGGACGAAATTTGAATAGAGTTAGCTCGAATTTAGAAAATGTAAATAAGATCGTACTTTTCTTGAATGATAACGTGATTCAGTCTTGGTAATATTTGCTGCGGAGATAACGGTCCGAATCTGAATCGGGTACATCTCGATTGTAAAGCAGGAATGATCTTACTCAAATAATTACATATCAGGCAAAATCTCACGTTATCGGTGAACTTTTCGATAACTGCAACAAGAAATAACTTCAGTAACTGGAAAAATTGCAAAAAGTTGGAAAACTGATCATATTGTACTTACTTCTTCGTAATGCATTTTGAGCATCATTAGTCATAGCGTCAGCTTCATCTAGGATTATCATTTTGTACCCGGATTTGAAAATGGTACGAGTTGATGCGAAATTTAATATTGGACCTCTTACTATGCCTATACCACGGTCATCTGAAGCGTTCAATTCTAATACCTGAGCATAGTCAATTTTGGAGTTCAACTCAACGTTTAATGAACATGATAGCAATTTAAAACTATTACCATCGAACGAAACTGTCCAGGTTGGTATAATTTCTTAGCACAAGCTAAAATAGCGCTTGTTTTTCCTGTACCGGGCGGACCGTAGAGTAGTAAATGAGGTAACTGATTCTCGTCGATGAATTTGGTAACTGAAATTGGACAAAGTGGTCGTAAGTACGAGCGGTAGTTTTCGAATAATATTCACATTAAAAGGTAACTACTTGTTCTGATGATGTCTTCATGAGAAATCAAATCTTGGAGAGTACTCGGTCGATATTTCTCTACCCTGAAACGAATAAATTGATGAATACGGAAAACGGCGATAAAATGGTGAGGTCTTACCATGGCAAGTTTGGGTTTGGGTTTTCCTGTACCATTTTCTTGAAACTGTTGCAATATGTTACGGAAGAAAGTGGAAACAATGTAGAATAGAAGATTGTAAATTGAAATTCACTATTACAATTACGAATTAACAAATTTTATAGAAATTATCGTGTTTTATTAATGAAAAAGCGGGAAAATGATACCGAAAAAAATTTCGATAACATTGTAAAGCAATGTTGCATGATGCATCATTTTCAATTAGCATGTTCAACTTTTTGAATATTTGCAGTAATCTGAATTTGGCGTGTTTTTTGAGTAGTAAATTATTTTTAGAATGAAATTTTTTTTATAATTAGTTCTAATTACATTTTTTTCATTAAATAGAATTATTTTTTCAAAAAAATTGAATTTGCAAAATTCTCAATCCATTAGCTAGGACGAATAATTACCATTTTTCTGTTCTTTTTTTGTCAACACTGATTTCTATTCAAGTTGTGTAATTTGTGAAAACAAAAATAATGTCTTCATTTTTTTTATTGGGAAATTTCGAGTTGACAAACGATAAAACATTTTTATGCATTTTTTTCCCTTTTTCAATCTCTATCAAATGGCCGTCTCATTAGTAATTTAATTTTTCTTTTTGCCTCAACTTTAATAAGTGTTCGCTGTTAATTTATACGCTAATTCCTTGTATTTTGTAGAAATAAAATAATTACGATGCTGCAGAAATAATATATTCGAGTATTCTTTGACGCGATTACTTCTTGTTAAGGTGAGTGTTGGTTTCGTTGTAATCACCTGATTTATCCAATTTAGATTTTTCGTGATTGAATTCTATTACGTTACTCTTTACTATTCGCTAAGTGCTTCATTTCATTCTTGGAACAATGCAGCTGTCACATTCTTACATTATTTTGTACTTTATAAAGGTTTATATTCGATATATTTTCATGTTGATTGAATATTATTCATTGTTCAAGTACTTGACTGGACGTTTTTTCTTTTTACAGTAATTCATCATGTATAATGGAATTGGGCTTACGACGCCCAGAGGTTCCGGAACCAACGGTTATGTCCAAAGGAATCTAGCCACGTCGTACAAAGCCAGAGATAAAAACACTTTCAAAAATGAAGTTGACACGCCAGCACTCAAGAAACCCAATACTGAAATCATAGAGCATGACCGGAAACGTAAAATAGAAATAAAATGTATCGAATACCAACTTATGCTGGAAGATCAAGGGTAACTATATTAGTTCTTTATAGCTTCAATTTGTCACCTTTGTTAAAATATATGTATATCTTTTGTATGTTAGACATTCCAATGAAGAAGTTACCCGTAAAGTCTCAGAATACCGAAATAGCTTACTAAACGAAAGCAGACCACAACAACAACGCGATGAACATGGACGTGTAATGTAAGATTTCGTTTCTTAAATAATTCTCATTTTTGCACGTAATTCAAACAAAACTTTTAAAGCTATGACTGTTATCAAGTTCGTAAAAAGTAGGAGTAATATTAGGCGAATTTTTCCGAAATTCTTCCATTCCTACTACTTGTCGTAGTACTAAATAAACATGTAAAGTGTGGCGAAAACAGATTTTCCTGTGTTTCAAGGT
This sequence comes from Trionymus perrisii, assembly GCA_900050545.1. Lineage (NCBI taxonomy): Eukaryota > Metazoa > Arthropoda > Insecta > Hemiptera > Pseudococcidae > Trionymus > Trionymus perrisii. The sequence goes on along the minus strand of FIZV01070210.1, from coordinate 3,718 downwards.
TTTGCAATTCCTTCTGCGCGATGTACGACTATTTCGGTTATTAGCTCAGTACGTGAACATAACGATATTTTTGTGCGTACATTTTGCACCTGAAATTTTCACCCAATTGCGTTACGTATTTCATGTTGCTCTTCGTCACCTGCTATTCCCTTTTTCATAAATACCGAATATGTGCAAATTACTTTAATGCTTGATTTTGGTGCAGTTATGTTTTTTTTACTACCTCTTATAATTGAATTCGTTTAAGGGAATATGTTCAATAAAAGGATATCCTTTCAGTGGAAATTCAATAAGTAAGATTCTTCGATTATTTTCTACCTACTGCTTTCTCGTTCATCCACGTATGCTTTTAAAAAAATTTAATAATCAAGTTGAAGTTTTTATTAGTTTGATAATCCGGTAGTCATTTAGTTTACTACTGCGAGACTTTTTAATATTAATTTTTGCCACTTTCTTTAATCTATTTTTAATACTGCATTGCGCGTTAGAGTACTCTACATTACGTAATTAAAATTTTCTTTATATTTGGTCGACACGTCTTTTTTTATGGCTTACGTAAGATATTTATTAACCCATTAAAACACTATTCGTGTTATTCCTTTCATTGTATTGTACGTGTTCGAGTCGAATGGTTTTTTTTACGTTGAAATTTTATTCTATTCATTAGTTTCCTATAATTCTCTTCTTTTGTGTCTTCTCATTTTAAAACGTAACAATTGATGACAAATTTTCAGTATTGTGATAATTATTTTTTTAGATGAATTGAAAAAATGAAGGCTATTGGGTTAGGTTCTGATGTATAAGTAGGAATGGGGTGATTTTTGGACGCCTTAATTTTAAATTTACGATTTGGCCCATGTCACTATTTCTTTCTAATTATTTACAGATAATACTCTCGCCACTTTTGGGCCTCTAGAGCTGAATCTAGTGGGTGGAATGAGGTCAAACTTGCTATGTGGGGTTTTCTAGGAAGAGAAAATGTATTCTAAGATTTTTGGGACCCTCAATGGAAATCAACGGGAAGGTCCTATTTTGTGAAGACTGCGACAGAGGCCCAAAGTGACGAAATTTATTAAAATTTTCCATCATCGTTGGAAATCCATATCATCTCTCAAATGTACAAATTTCAGCTTCCTAGGCCTTCCAATTTCTTCTTGGGCCCCCAAAAGTAAATTTTAGAGCAATTTTTTCTATGTTAGTTTTTAAAAAGTTTGAAAACAATTCGTCTCTAGTAATGTTCTGACTGCTACGTCTTTTTTCATCTTTGGAAAATCCCCATTATTATTTTCATCGAGAACTGTTTAGAGTGATAACGTACATATTACCCCACTAATACTAATATTCGAACAGAAGGTAGACGTGAGATGAAAATCCGATTATAAGGCTTTATAACATAAGGAAATATCGATCTGTGGGTGGCTGATGCGCGCGCATCTGTTTTCCTTTCTGGTCACTTTACGTTTAACAAAAAGGGGTGATTTTTTGGTCCACATTGCGCGTCGAAATTGAGCAATTTTCTAGACGATTTGAGAATCAATTTTCGTGAATAGAATTTATTCAGTCGTATTAAATTTATTATTATTATTTTTTTCTCTTAGTCGATTTTTCAAAATGAGAAATAAATTTTCCTGATTAAATCGAGCCATGTGTTTGACCAATTTTGAGATAAAACTCGATGGAAAATACGCCAAATAACGTAGTACAAAATATTAATCAAATTTTCAACCGACGATTAACGAATTGCAAAATGCTCGTCTCTGTTGCCCCATGTGTACCTCCTCGAAAGCGTCCATTCGTAAAACTGTCTCCTCTTCGAGACGCGAGATGAAATACTCGATGGTTTTCCGCGACGATGCTTCGGTGCTGTGCCTTTGTACCAGTGGATCGATCGTAATATTCTGAATCGCATCGTGAACGATAAATACTCGCGAGATTCGATCAAATATGGCAACGGTAGTGCAAAAGTTCAAAGTGCTGAATCATTTCGAGATGTGGAGAATCGAGACGAAAATACCATCGAAACATCTACCACCAATAATGGTTTAAATTAGATTTTTTGTGATTGAGTTACAAAGTCTTCCATTTTTTTTATTCAAATTATGTCGTAGTCTTCCTTTAAAATTGTGATAAATCCAATTCTTCCATTTATATTTAAGTTATAAAATGCGTCAAGCGCAAGATACCTCCAAATACTCGGATACCTTAGGGTTTCGTAGAATCCTTCATAATGCCATGTCTTCTGTAAGCTCATTTCAAGGTACAGATGGGGTAACCCCACCATTAAGGTTCGCTAGTAATAGCAGTCGTTTTAAAAATAACCCTCGTGTCACTAAATGCGAAAAAGTAGCCAAGAAGAAGAAAAAAAGACGACGAAAGCGTCGTTTACCCCAAATACATCCGTATAATTATTGCAACCAAACGGTAATCTGTTGTAATTGCCAACAGTACATGACCAACTCTCATATTTTACTCCCCACCGGTATCGACACCCTCCCCTTAACTAATTTTAAAATGTGCTTGGTGAACGGTTCGAATGAAACGAACCGTAAACAACCTACTGTCAAGTCTCTAGTACGGTGAGTTCGCAGGGCTATCTAAGTATCGATTTTTGTGCTCCGTGATCGAGCCAACTGATAATTTTGCTGTTTTTTTAATTACAGAGTCAAAGAGACGCACGAGATAGCCGAAGCCCAGCAACGTAAAAACGAGAAACTAAGACAGGCCTTTGGTATATCGGAATATTTCATCGAAGGCAGCAGCTTCGATCCGGAGAGACAAGCCAAAGAAGCTGCAGCCAAAGCGGCCCTAGAAGCGACTAAAAAATACGCCCTTATACCGTCTCCTCCACCAAGCGAGATCGTAGAAACAGAAAAACCAGAAGAAGAGGTCGCACCGTCGCCTAAATCCAAAAAACATACCAGGTAAATATTTCTTATTCGTTTTATGAAACTCGTATCGAATCTCTTATTGATTTTGACATCTTTCTGTTTGGTACAGAAAATCATCATCAACCTCAGACGAAGTGAAAAAGAAAAAGAAAAAGAAGCATAAAAAGAGGTATTACTTTTATCTAATTTATTCTCCTAAAGTATTAATTCAAACAGTAGGTTGCATATTTGAAAACTAAATAAAAGAAAGAAAATGCGAACGACATAAAAAATATTTTTTTCCGTTCATATTAATAACTCAAAAACGAAACAATTTCGTGTTCCAATTTTTCTTTTTTTTCTTTTTTTAATTTAAAGAAACGAAAAAAAGTGTGGTAGTCACCAATAAGAAAGAAACATTGATAAAAATGTATATCTGTCTGATCGATTCATCAATCGTTTCTGTTTCTAGTAGTACATTTGTTCGGATTTAATCTGTGGTAAGTGTAAATCAACCTTTTTAGAATAATCTACATCCTAGTCGAATTGGTTGAGAAAATGTTTCGTAATGTGAAAGGATGTTTCGTAATTTGTTGTAATTGTGTTGTTTTTTTTTTCAACTTTTTTACTTCTGTTTTACGTACATTGGGTCGTTTTATGTGCTCATTTTACAGGTATACCAGCGGATTTGGTTTGGTAATGAATTAGTTTTATCGTAAGAGGGTTGTTTTAAAACTGGAATTTTCAATTTTGTTGCCTTTGAAAAAATTGAAAAATTCATTTTTATATTTTAAAGTAATTTTTGTATTTTTTTAAAACATCAATTTTTTTTTTTTTTTTTTTTTTTTTTT